>PVKE010007966.1:0-12531 GCA_004027555.1 Craseonycteris thonglongyai
AAAAAAAAAAAGAAAAACATATATACATAAATAAAAACATGTCAGTAACTACATATCTATCAATAATTACTTTCAATGTAAGTAGATTAAAAGATTCAATCAAACAATAGGATGGCTATCTGGATTTTTTAAAAAACAAAACTCTTACATATGCTGCCTACAAGTGATTCATTTTAGATGGAAAGACACATAGACTGAAAGTAAAGCGATGAAAGACATAGTTCGTGAAAACGGAAACAAACAAACAACTATAAAGCTGAGGTAGCAATACTTATACCAGACAAAATACGACATATCTAGTAATCCCACTTCTGGGTATTTATCTGAAGAAACCTAAAACATTTTCCTTTAAAGAGACATGGGCATTCATGTGTCACTCAGTTTTATTTACAATAGCCAAGGTATGGAGGCAACCTGGGTGTCCATCAGTGAATGAATGAATACAGAAGAGGTTATATATATATACACACACACACACACACACACACACACACACACAATGGAATATTAATCAGCCTTACAAATGAATGAAATCTTGTCATCTGTAGCAACATGGCTGGCCTAGATGGTATTGTTCTGAGTCAGACAAAGAAAGACAGATGTATATGATTTCAGTTATATGTGGAATCTAGGAAATAAATGAACAAACAAAACAGAAACAAGCTCAGAGATACAGAGAGAATTTTGATGGTTGCTGAATGGGGGTAGAAAGATGGGTTATGTGAGGGAGGGTAGTAAGAGGTACAAATTGGTAGTTACAAAATAGTCACGGGGATGTAGAGTACAGCATGGGGAATATAGTCAGTAGTGTTGTAATAGCTATGTATGGTGTCAGATGGGTACTTGATTTATATATCTAACTTCATAAGTTATAGAAGCATCTAATCACAGTATTATATACCTGAAACTATTCATAATATAATATGGTTGTCATGTATAATTGAAATTCAGAAGATACTACAAACACAAAATTAAAGTTCCTTTGCAACAAATTTTGAGACATTTCAAGACCATGGACTATATGCCTTTTTCCCTCCATACACTCTAGAACTTTAATTATACAAAAGTGCTTGCTCTGACATTCTTACCTTTCACTTCATAAATAGCAAAATCCAGAGGTAAAACATGTTTGTTTCTCTTGGTCAGCATATTCTTAATCCGTTCTTGTCCATAGCTTTAAAGAAGCACCCTTTTGGAGCTGCTTTGCTGGTTAACATCATAGCTAAGGCTCTCCAGGGATCATGGGCTATTTATTTCCATAGTTTCTATATTTAGCACTTGGCTTTGTTTACAAATCATCTCTCCTCACCCACAAACACTTTAAACTTCCCTTTTCCCTCACAGCCCTGCATCCTCCATTTATCTCTAGTGAGCTGGCTATCCACTGAGTTGTGCATTCTCTTGAGTGCTCTTCCAAATGCTTCCCATCCTTCCTCTTTGATTTCTTTCTGGAGAGAAAGGAAATTGCCTTTGGAACTGAAGAACTCTTCCTGACACACCACTTCTTTTGCTGCTCCTTTCTTTGGACTAAGAAATATACTCCTAGGTGCCTTCCACACGCAACTGTCAAGCATAATATGAGCTCCTGGAACAGGGAAATGTTTTCACCCCTAAAAGGCAGTAGAGTCATTTAATAGCTCAATTAAAAAGTGAACACTAGTTTTATTTTAAAGCGGGTTAGGAGTTCTGGGACAAAATTTTGCTTGTCACTGCTTTGATTAATGTAACAACATAATACAGATTAAGGAGGTGTATGTTTAGTAGTTCAAATAATAACTAATGATTTCTTTGGGAAAGGCACAATGTGGGCTGTGTAAACTAAAAAGAAGAGAACACCAGGAAACATTACAAATTAAATCTTTTATTAGGCTAAGAGTGCTGCTCTGGTGTACCTTTCTTACCATTAATTCTCATCAATGAGCAAAGAACAAGGTCAACACAACATTTGTAAAATGTCAAAATCATCGTTATTAATTATTCATGACTTGAAAAGTAAGATTGGCTTAATTATATCACATGTAGGCCTTCTATCACAAATAAATATGAAGGACTGAGTTGTATAGACAGACAAAAACCAGTGAAGTACATAAAAGGGTGAAATTTCTCAGCAGAAAATAGTTAAAGTTACGCCAATGATTTTGGGATAACATTTTGAATCGTTTTACTGTTTCTATCTTTATAATGTCAGGCAGTGATATTCATTAAGTCATTTTCTTCTTAAAAGTGCAACAGAAGTCTGGGTTTCTATTAAACCTCTTTTAAATTTTGTATCTTGTCATGATCTAACGTCAAACATGAATTTCCTTGGCCTCCCAACTTTATACCAAGATCAGTCTTAATCTCATTGGACTCTTCAAAGTAGAAATCATGTCCCTCTCTTTTGCCATGTTAGAGGCCTGAGGCAGGCTTCACTGTAAAGTTTGGCTGGAATTGGAGGGAAGGGAAATGGTAATATCATGAAAAGAATGCAGTCTTTATTTTAGAGAATACCTCTACTATCCTTTGTACTTTGAAAAGTTTTAGGAAGAGAACTGGCTTTCTGCTCAGCTCACTTTTAGATTGTCACCAGTCCTAGGCATTTGTCAAAGTCTGGAGACCTTTGGGCTGGCACTCTGGTGGGGTGCTACTGGCATCCAGTGGGTCGAGTGCAGGGGTGCTTCTGCATGTGTTCCAGTGCTCAGGACAGCACCTGTAACTGTGGCAGGACAGGTGCACTGGCCCCAAAGATTGTCTGGTCAGGTGCCTAACATCTGTTACTCAGGACTTCTGATTTCACAGGCCTGAGAGGGTAGTGGTTGCTCTTTACTATGTTATAATTAAAAATAAGTTATTTTTACACATCAGGTCTAATGAGTTTTTTGCGCCCTCTTAGGTAAAGGGCCATTCACACAGTTCACACAGAGCATCAAAGTTCTAAACCTGTGGTTTGTCCCTTGATGTGAATAATATATAATGTCAATCAAGGATACCAATGAGTGAAAACACACACACAAAAAAAAGAGTGAAACTAAAATTTCAAGCTGCAATCCATTTCAAATTCTTCAAACGCATCTGTGATGATGCATAAAACCTCCAAAGCAAACAACCCAGATTTCTTTTCCCTCCTAAGGCATAGTGAAGTGGGGAATAAGAGCTGACTCTGACAATTTTAAAGCTTCTTTACTTTTCAAAAGCTCTGAAAATACAGAAAGAGAGTCTACGAGGGCTGTCTGGAAAAAAATTTCAGCCATGAATGCCTCTATTTTCCATAGTATATAGCTGGATACTTTCCGGACAGCCCTCATACAGTGTACTAATTATACTAAAAATTAAATGTCAGTGTGCTGAGTTTTCTGCTTTTAATCACCTTGGGTCTTAAAAAAAAGAAATAAGAGATCATTAAGGGACAAAAATTCCTTCCAGCCTGCCGAGTCTGCATCAACTGTGCCCACATTTACCAATGCTTACGTCCTTCTTCCCCGAATTCTGCCTAAACGTCCAAACATTTGCCTGCGGCAAATACCACCTCCCTCCCTCACACACACATTCCTACAAAACCAGACAAAAAGAAAACTGAGATGAGTTACAGACATCGGCCTTTTAGGGGCATACCACCTGATGCTCATTGGGCTTAACAAAATTCAGTTTAAGAACTGGTTAAGCCAGCCAGGCTTAACGAGGTTGGGGTGGGGGCCAAGAGAGGAGACACTGCAGAGGACATTTCGGGAAGAGGAAACTAAAGTTGCAGATTTGGGAAGTATAAGGGTGTATGCCATCTTCCAGGATGGCTGGGGTGGAAGCACCCCAGTGGCAGGAGCTGAAGCTGGAAAGGAAGGTCAAGGTCACAAAGGACTTTAATGCCACCAGCACTAGAACTTGGGTGTGCAATGGAGGCCAATTTACACAGAGAGCATCATCATGCATGTGGAAATGAAATTTTAGCTCAGACCCTATAAATAAAGTGACTGTTCCCACCCAACAGAGAGGAATGAAAATGTTCCTTTTGGTACTTGTGTACAAGAAGAAGGTAGACTAAGGACAAAATGCCCAGTTGGTACAACCTACGTAACCAAACAAACCCATAACACCCATGTCTTGGGTTGGTTTGTAAAGCTGGAAGCTAGCATCTGGCAGTGCATGCTGGAGGCAAATCAAGGCTCTTTACGGGCTGCACTTGGAGTGTTTACAGATTTAAGGAAAGAATTAGGATCAAGAGCCCCACAACAAAACATCAGCAACAACAAATAAGCCTTGCATCGAGCAGCCTGGAAAAGAAATAGCATGAGTTCCACAGAAAGATTTCGCAAACAATGGTAGAGCAAAGTGAAGTTCAGAAAAGCATGGAGCAGCTCTGGATGCTGACACTGGCTAGTTTCTCAAAACATTTGACAAGAGGGCTGACAGAAGAATTCTTTATGGTATAATGAAGTCATAGTTGGTATTAGGCCTCAGTTATAGATTGCTAAAAAGTCTGTGGAATATCATTCTATAGGGTATGTTTATTCATTCTGAACAAATGCCTTTGTTGTCTGCTCAAGTTCCTGAAATAAAGAATCACTTAAGGCACTGACAGATAATACAGAGATAGATGTACACTGGGAGGACTGTATCTCATAGTTGCCATTAGATAATCAGAGAGTGGCCCTGGACCAAATTCAGTCTAGGGATGCTTATTTCTTTATAAACGTGTTACAGCCTGCCAAAGAGTCTAGAACCATATTAAATGGCCTGTTGAGAATCATTAGCAGTTTTATAAAAAAGGTGAGAAGGTGAAGAAAGTATCATTTTCAGAATTTTTAAGGATAATTCTAGTGGTAGGGAAATAACGAAGTAGAGGGAACAGAGACATACCAGGGGCTCCTACAATAATCTAACATAACGGTTCCAAAAGAATCGGTCTCAGTCCAGTAGTAGCAACATCACCTGAGAACTTGTTAGAAATGAAAATTCATGGGCCCCATTCAGAGATCTACTGAATCAAATGGTCTTGCAGGGGCCCAAAAAAATCTGTGTTTCAACAAGCTCTGAGTGGGACAGTTGGGGGGTGGGGGGGTGTAGACTCTAGTTTTGAGAACTGCTGACCTGATCTTGCTATGCAAAGTGGGATCTGGTCGACCAGCTGCACCTGCCATCCTCTGGAAGCTGTTTAGAAATGCAGAATCTCAGGCCTCACCCAGACCTGCTGAGTTAGAACCCAAGTATTACCCAGAGCCCATGTGCTGGGTACATGAGAGTTTGAAAAGCTGGGTTAGCAGATGGGTAATAAGATCCTGGGAGAGGAAGTCACTGTGGAAATGCAGAGGAGGTGCAGACCAGAGAAACATTTGGAAAGCTTAAGGAATAGCTCTGACACTTCACTTGTGAACCAGTTATATAAAACTATCCCTCAGATACATGTGAACTGGATTTATTGGACCGTTGAGATTTAAGGATCCCCAGGGTCGACGTTAGCTGAATAATAAAAACTTTTCATTCTGTGGGGCCCCATCAGCCTTTATCATTGTCCTCTTTCTCCAAATGCAAACATTTTTGGTGCAATGGTTATATATGAAGTCATTAATATCACACTTCAAATGAGTTTTTGGTCTCTTGTTTGGGAAACAGCAGGCAGGGCATGAAGGTGCCATGAGAGTCAGGTAAGAGGCAGAGATGGGATTTGCTGGGAACAGGTTAGACCCAGTTCAAGGTTTCTGGGAGGGTTGGCCCTGGCTCAGAGCTATGCAGGCTTGCCAGCAACTGATCAACAGTTGATGGGAGCTCTAACAGGCTGGGAAAGTGTACTATGGATTCGAGTAAAGAAGGCAAAGATCAGCCTGGGGGATGGACCCAAACAGGTGGGAAACACCTGCTCTCCCTCATCATCAAATTTGTTCCAACCTGCTTTCCTTTGCCAATAATCTGTGACAGTCTTGGCTTTAAGGATTAAGTGCAGAGTCAAAAAGAAGAAACAAAGACTCATGAACACAGTCAATAGTTCAGTGCTTACCTGAGGGTAAGGAGGAGGAGGATGGGGAAGTAGGGAGGGGGCATCAAATATGTGGTGATAGAAAGCAAACTGACTCTGGGTGGTGAGCACATAATGCAATACATAGACAATATAATATAGAATTGTACGCCTGGAACCTAGGTAATTGTTATAACCAATGCCCCCCACCCACCCACCCACCCACCCACCCCCAGTAAATCTGACCATTAATAAAAATGAAAAAATAAAAATGTTAAGTTTGAAAAACCAATATGTTAAAATCCTTGAAAGTGCATCATGGGAATCTATATTCAGCATACAATCCTTAAAACCTAATCCTCATCCTGGGAAATATGGATTAGGAAATCCAAAGGGCCCCAGAACTAGCGCAGGAACTTTAGTGTCTACAGCAAAAACGGTTCCCAAGTCATCTTCACCATTTCTCAGAGTGACAATGGGCAGCTGTAGAAAGGAAAGGAACCTGCACAAGAATCCCTAAGGCAGTTCCAAGGCTAGTCTTTAACCAGAATTATCACTGAAGGAGACATGGAGGAGTGCAGTGACAATGTGTAAGAAGTACAGCAGGTGGAGCCGTGCTAGGAATAGAACAACCAGCATTTACTGAGCATGTTATGTGCACTGGACCCCAGATAGAGCCCCTTTTCAGGCATTAACAGATGTATCCATTTTTTAACACAGAGTTCTTATCCCCATTTATAGACAAGGAAACAGCAGATGTCACGTAATTTGACCAAAGTCACTCCCGCACTTGTTATTGAGAGAACTCATGACAGCAAAGTTTCAGTGATAGGAGAACCCACCAAGCAAATCCCCAAAAACAGATGGACAGAGGTTTTGTGAAGCTGGATGAATGCAGTGTGGGTGTGGAGAGAGAACAAGTAGAGATGAGGTCAAGGAGCCTGTGGGCTGAAAGCCAGTCCTGGAATTAATTCTGTCACACAGCCAGTCGGCCGATGGTGTAACTCTTAATGGAAGGTTGGCAGGCATCACTGGGCTGAGGCAGGGATCTGGGAGCAAATGAGTCCTCCTGCTGGCAGAGGGAGGATGAATTGCCTCTCCAGTGCCCTGACTCCATAATTGCATTGCCTCCCATCTCCAAACTAACGCCCTCCCCTACTTTCTCCAGCTCAGTGATAAATAAGATAGAGGGACAACCCACGTAAGGGACAGGTGGCAGCTTGTCACTGTGATCAGGACCATTCTTGTTCTCTCGTTCACTGCTGGTAAGAATGTGAAGTGAGACAGACATTTCGGAAAACTGTTTGGGAGTTTCTAATAAAGTTAAAGAGATACCCACCCCCTGACTCAACAAGTCCAATCCTAGGTAATAACCCAAAAGAAATAAAGACATATGTCCACAAGAAGACCTGCTCAAAACAGTTCACAGCAACCAGCTTTACTCATAGTAGCTCAAAAGTGGAAATGACCCAACTATTCACCAACTGGGAATAGACAAACAAATGGTGGTAAACTCATGTGAAGGAATAGTAAGTAACAACCATACACAGGAGAGGCACAAGGTTCAGCAACATGGATGAATCTCAGAAACCTTATGTTGAAAGAATAAAGTAGACACACACAAAAAAAGCCATGTGATTCTGGGTATTCATGTGTGTACAGAGGCCATGGGGAGAGGTATCACCTAGAAGAGGGAAAAAGAGAACTTTCTAGGACCATGATAACGTTCTATCTTGATAATATTCTATCTTGAGTTACACTATGGTTACACAGGTATATACATTGGTTAAAATTCATTCAGTGATATAGCAGAGATTTGTGCATTTTACCATATTTAAATTATATCTCAAAGAACCATTAGTGTTTAAAATAAAAACAATTTTAAATAGTCCTTGTTCTGCAATCAGGATAAAGCAGATCTCGTCATTGCTGACTTTCAAGTTTATTGTCTTGCCTCAGCTCTTGACCATCACCAGACATCACAAAATGCAGAGAGCCAACAAAACAGAGAAGAACCTGGACTAGAGCTGCACTTTCTGTCTATCCATTATCCCAGGACTGGACCACATATTGCTTTCTCCCTGCAAGAGAGGTGTAGGGAGAAATGAAAAAGTATAGACGCCATTAACCTTAACAAAGTGATGAAAATGCTGGAGCTCCTTGGGCTGGATATGCTACCACAGAGAAAACAGGGCAGTTCTGCAGCTTCCCTTAGAACTTTGTGAATAATTAACATGCCTCTCATTGTTAAAAAGAATTTGCATATGTTTTGAATCACGTAAATTGTGTTATCTATTATTAAAATTCAGTAAATGTATCTGAAAAGCGAAACAGACAGCTCCTGTGCATTCTTAGAACTGTGTGTGAATCACTCTAGAAGGACCACTACGTTCCCCTACTTCACTGACACTCCAGTGTCTCCAGCTCTTTGGACACCAGCATCTTAGGTGTCACAGGCACCTAATTGGACATTGGCTGCCCTGATTTCACTGCTTTCCTGTCCCTCCAACTCCCAGCAATGTCACAATGTGCTAGAACAGGCTGATCTACTCCCTATGAACCAATTTGTGGCTTGAGATGCTAGAAACTCACTCGTATTCATTTATTTACTCTTTTTTAAAAATCTTACTTACTGGAAAAAACATCTTAAAAGGTAGATACTAATTCTTACACATAGTTTACTTACTGAGAAAATACGCCTCTTCGGAAAAGAAATTGCATGTGTAAATTAACTTCCCTTTTAAGGGTGATATGGAATGCTTCAGGCACAAAGTGTCACTTTGGAAAAAAAAACACCTGTTTTTTTCACTACTCAAACCAATATTGAAACTCAAGTATACTTTAGTTTTAGCAAATGTCATAAAATTATAATTATAAACTTCAGAAGTCTCAAATGAATCTTACAAATGATATTTTAAGTTTTATTTCATTAAATTGGTTATTCCAGCAGATTCCATGTGTTGAAGACAATTTTACAATAAGGTAGAATTTACAAAATGCACCATGCATGCACTCAAAGGCCACAAAATGTATATTTACAAGGTTTAAGTTATCACCAAAGAAGAACAAAATAAGTAGTCATAATAAAATGAAAGCCTACACTTCAGTGTAAGTTTAAGTTATTACCTTATTCCACATATCCCAATATATTTTCCCAATGTGATTATAACAGTTGAGAGTGTGAGATTGGGAACCAGACTGACTAGGTTCAGATCCCAATTCTGCCATTTGTTAGCTGGTGACAGTAGGCAAATTACTTAATTTCCCTGTACCTCACTTTCTTTTTCTATAAAATAGGATGATAACAATAACTGCTTCATAAGTCCATATTTCAGATAAAATCATATAATGCATAGAAAACCCTGAATGCAGTGCTTAGTATGTAAGCTGTGTTTCATTGTTTTTAGGCACTGTTTTTTATTATTATTTTTATTTGGGGGCCCTCTGTTAGAATTATTAAGGACATCAAGTAACTATAATTTAATGGTTCTAGTACTGTGGGAACTAACTTAGACACATAGAAATGATCCTAAAATTTATGGACACACATTTTTTTCTAAATAAAGATATATGGAACCAGTAAAAGTTAAGGAGTATAATGTTTGCTTTGAATGCTAAAATAGGAAAGGTTATAATCATAGTTATCATCACAGAGTTGTAGACCATACTACAGAAAAGAAAAAAAGACCAAAAAACCTGACAAATGATGGTGAAACACTAAATGGAACACTTACATATAATCACCATTCTTTTCCATAGGTGTATCTATAAAATAATCATCTCAAGTTATGAGGGAACTTAAAAGTATTTTATACCAACTGAAGACAGGAAACCCTTCTTAGCATCCCTGGCAATCAATGCTCAGTGAGACCCTTGCTTCTCAAATTGGGGTCCCAGGACTAGCATCACCTGGAAGCTTATTTATAAAAGCAGACTCTCATGCCCTACCTCAGTCCTAATGAATCAAAAGCTACACAAGATCCCCAGCGGCTTGGTATGCATATTAAATGTGGAGACAAGCTTGTCCACACTATTCCTAGATACTTGTACTCATGGCAAGCTCGCTACTCATGAGGCAGCTCTTCCACGATTAGATATTCTTAGAAGGTCTTTATTACAAGGAGTTCAAATTTGCTTCCCCATTATAGAAAACTATATACACCATGATAGCATTTTTCAAAAATTGGGCATGATATAAAATATGTCTAAATGTGTAGGCATATGTGTTTAGGTTTGCATAGAAAACTTCTGGATAGCACTCAATTCTTGACACTAGTAAGCAACTTGTAAATGTGTTGCTTGAATTTCTTACATGACTACTTGTTATTTACCCGTTAGTCTTAGTTCTGTCAGGTGGAGAATTCAAGATTGGTTTTATTAATTTTTCTTCAGAGAGCTGAAAATAGCTTCCTGACTCTCCTTGGACTTCTTTTCTCGAGACTAAAGGTTTCAAATGTCCCCACTGGCTCTGCTAGTCAGACACCCTGACCTCACCATCTGGGTCCCTCCATGTTGTCAACATGGCCAGCACTGTGACAAGCAACTGGTTAATCTCCAGGACTGCTTTCTTCTTGATGAATGAGAAGGCCTCTTCATTTTCAAATGTCATTTAAAAAGCCATCAAAGGGGAAGCCGGGATGGCTCAGTGGGTTGAGCGCTCACTTTGCAGCCCCGGGGACCAAGGATCGAATCCCAGCCCCGGCCCGTGCGGAACCATATGCTGAACTGAGGAGTGTCCCAAGTTTGGTTCTCACTGCGTTGAGACCCTGGCCCAGTTCCTGCCCTGTGCAGCCCTGTGCCCACCTGTGGAATGAAACTATGTGGAAAAACCAATGATGTACAACCATGGAGACTGTTCTGGGCCCTCCCCCTTTTCTCTGTCTCTGTATCTCTCTCTCTCTCTGTCAAAAACAATAAAAATAAATCTTTAAAAAAGTCGTTGAAGAAATCAGTCACCAGAAGTTACCATAACGCTGTTTCTCTGTGATGATATGAATGTACTGGAGATGCTAGGAAGATTCCTATAATGACATTAATGGCACAGAACTCAATATTAATTTCTGAAGCAAAAAAGAATTGCTGGCATGTGTATAGTGCTTGGAGGAAGACAATGCCCCTGCAAACAGCTATTGAGGAGGTTGATGGTTACAAAAGGGTAGGTAGAATTTTATGGTAATAATGATCTTTTTTTAAGGCAGTCTAGAACAGAGATCCCCAACAAGTAAGCTTGTCATGCATAGGTTGTGATAGGTCTACCTCATGGCATAATTGGGTGAGGCCTGATCAATACAAGACTCCAGCTGCTCATATTTAACATCAAGGGCCTGAAAACACCTTACATTTTCCAATGTATGCCATGCCACAATGTGTGTGTGTATGTGCATACATATATACAAGGGCTATCCAGAAAAATCCAGCCATAAATGCCTCTATTTTTTAGATTTCATGGCCAGATACTTTCTGGACAGCCCTTAAATACATATACATGTATACATACACACACATGCACACATATTAGAAATTTAGATACAATGGTTTTAAAATATTCTTTGTCAACTTCCGATGCTATTGTGAAAACATATATCACAATTGTGGAGCAAAGAAAATGCCCCCCAGGCAACAGGAAAAGACATTTATAGTGTGAGCACTGATGGGTAGACCACCGCTCATTAGGACTTAGGGTTGCATTGATTTGCATTGACACCATTTGGTACAGAAATAAGTGCAGGAAAGTTGATGAAGTCTTTGTAATTCAATGTCTGAACTTCATGTCGTTGCAAAGAGGCCCCGAGAATGTTCTACCTGGCCCACCAACCTTGATACAAAGACATAAGTAAGCACACACAGAAAACATGGGATAGAGGTGGGTGTGACACCGACTAACTTAGGATGTGAAAGACGAACAAAAGGAATAAAGACCACACAGAACCATAATAGCCACAGAAGAAAATAACTTGGACTTGTATTGGCATAGTAACACTTCCCAGAAGTCACTGCTGACAGAGGGTTTAGCGACTGTCATGAAGACGCTGGAATTAAAACTGGAACTATAGGAGTTAGCACTGGATATTAACTTTAGCATTTTTCAAACCACTTATTTATTTAACCAATAAATGAACAATATACCAGGGGTGCTAAAAAATTGTATGCACATTTTAAGAGATGTGACCTATGTGTTACTTTTCAAAGTTGCATTGAATTCCCATAGCAATGTGAAGTACGGCGTTCACTCAAAAGATGGCGTTAATCAAATGAATGCTAGTGTCACCATGTGACAGGCATGGCAAAGAAAATGGAGGAAGCACGGTTGTCTTTGCTGGAGTACAGACTATTTTGAAGTGGTATTCAAAATTCGAGAACATTGTGGAAATACAACTGCCGTGGAGGTTTGGGTATGCAACAGAACCTCCAACACTCCTAACAATTCACACATTGGTGATAAGTTTGAGATGCGTGGCAAATTAAAACAGCATGCGCAGCGATACAAGTGGACACTTTGGTCAACGTTGACTAAGCAGTAGTTGGCCATAACCAGGAGTGTCTAGATGCTGATGGTAAGCACTCCGAGCACCTCTTGTATGTGCAGAAGTCAAACATGACTTGTATTC
>PVKE010007966.1:12631-49180 GCA_004027555.1 Craseonycteris thonglongyai
TTTTTGAGAGAGAGAGAGAGAGAGAGAGAGATACAGAGACAGAGAGAACTGAACTGGGGGAGCTCCCAGTTCAGCATATGGGTCCGCACGGGCCGGGGCCGGGATTCGATCCTCGGTCCCCGGCGCTGCAAAGTGAGCGCTTAACCCACCGAGCCATCCCGGCTTCCCCAATAAGTCATTTTTTGTCACATTTATAAAGTCTTTGGAAGGAAAAGAAGTCTATATTGGGTGATGCCTATATGTTAGCGATTATAACAAATGTTTAATATATATCATGAGGTATATGAAGGTTGTCCAGAAAGCATCCGGCCATGTAATATGAAAAATAGAGGCATTTATGGCTGGATTTATTTCCAGACAGCCTTCATATAATATTATTCTCATTTACAGATGAAGGAAGTAAAGCTTAGGAAGGATTATTAACTGGCCCAAGATCATACAGCTATTTAAAGAAAGGTCTAGCTTTAAGGCCACAGTTTTCTACTGCACCAACGTTGAGTACACCACAACATGCTACCAGAGAACCAAAAGGGTCTTAGCATCAAAAGCACCTGCCCTGAGAGATGTGCCTGGTAAACAGGACCCTAACCAAGTAGGGGCTGAACAGTATCTCTACCAATTCAAGTGAGTTACATGTTACAAGAGCACTGTGATGGTGTTCAGATCTGTGGCTCCAAATATGTTTCTAGGATAGGGTTTCTAGATCTTAGCACTATAGACACTTCGGGCCAGATGATTTTGTTGTTGTTGTAATGGCTGCCAAGTGCACTCTAGGATGCTGAGCAGTATCCAGGGCCCCAACCCACCAGATGCCATTAGCACCCTCCCTTAAATTTTGACAACCAAAAATGTCACCATATATTGACAAATGCCTCATGCAAGGTGGACAGGGAAAACATTGCTTCCATTCGAGAAACATGCTCTGAGGCCATTAAATAAACATTTTCTTTATTGAAAAGTAACATAAGACATTGTCAAATTCAGTGACTTTCTCGGCAGTTTAAAGGCTGAACAACAATAATAGAATCCTCAGTCTTTCCTCTAGACCTATGAAGCAACAGGATCTTTGTACTGTTAGTAGCAGTTAAGCTAAGTAACTCTAGCCCTTTTGCTGCGTGTGACAATGTATCGTCATGAGTTGCTATTGCTGCTATGCGTATGATGAGTATGTCTCGTCTTGGTTTTCGTTCACATTTTTCGCCTCTCCACATATTTTATTGAAGTCCCGTGTGTGTGGCAATGCAGTTCATGATAAAACACTTGTACTGTATTCGCTGGATGGAGCCACAGTCACCTTCAAAATTTTTTTTCGATATATATGTTGTATCCAAATGTCATAAGTGATATAACCAAATTTCCATTTCTTATTTACTTGAGGATATCCCTGAAACCACTTCGCGTATGGCAATAAAATACCAGCGCAGAGAAAGGGCTAGCTGCTATAACAGTTAACCCCTCAAAAATTGCAGTGTCTTAGTTCACTGCAAGATTATCCCGTACTCATGTTACAATCCGATGTAGGTGTTCCTGTCAAATGCCTTTCCCCCAAGTGATCATTCAGAGCCTCAGGCTCCTTATGTCCTTGGCTCCATAATCTGCAACACATGACTAGAATTCCCTCCATTCAGCCAGGGGGTGGGAAAAGATGAGAAGGAAGGTCCATCCTCTCTATAACCACATCAGCCTAAAAATGACACATCACTTCTGACATTTTATTGGTATATAAGTTATATTGTCCTGCATGAGGAAGACTTTTTCTACTAATAATCCAACACTAGGGAAGAGATGTCTGTATTTTTACTGTTTTTCTAGCCATCTGTGCAAGAGCTCTGTACCTTTTAAAGCAACTGCATAAATATCCCAGCCTAGTAAGAACCCTATTAGTTAGGCCAACATGATTCCAATTGTGCATGTGTTATTTTCCCATTTTATGCATGGTGAAATTTGGGGGTTAATATCCTAGAGCTAGGACCCCAGACTCTAAGTAGAGCATTCCTACCTCAGAAGGCAAGTGACACATATTCAGAAGAGTGGGGAGTGTCATGAGCTAAAAAGAGAGACAGTGTTATAAGCACTGTCTTCGGAAGCTGACTGGGTCAAGTCTTCGTTTTGCCACTGAGTGGTCGTACATGACCTTAAACAAGAAATCTGGTCTTTCAGAGCCTCCATTTTCACATCTGGAGATAACCATAGTTACTCTACTATCGGGTTGTGATAAAGTTTAAATGAGATGATCCATGGAAAATACTTAAAACAATGTTCAGTCTATTTTGATTACTGATATTATGCCACAAGAGATAACTAACACATAATCTATAAAGCTACAAAATTTTCTGGCTAATATAAATCACACTTTAGTTCTATCTATTGGGATCTATTTAGGTTTTTCTATATCAGCCTGTTTACTAAAAACCAATACAATCTCATTGACTTTGGCATTTACTCAAGTCTACAGTAGAAATTGGGAGAAGAGACATCTGGAAAAGCAAGTGTCAATGAATTAGCCTAAGAACAGTGCAGTGTGTAGGTCCACTGACAGCAAGTCAGCGCAATCAGAGTCATTTAAATACCAAGGGCAGCACAGAACATTCTGAAAGATGGGGGCAAGGGCAAATGCTTTGTGTGTTCTTCTGCCAGTTCAGCTGCCAGAAACTCCAGGGCCAAGAATAGAAATCCAGCACCCAAGCTCACCTTCCATCCATAGTTTTGAATCATCTCATTTTATAGATGAGTAGATAACGGTCTAGCAAAATCAGTGGTTAAACAGGAGACATGAGTCCCAAACCCAGGTTTGTTCATTCTTGGACCAATTGTCCTGTGCTGCATTCATATGTGTGCAGAATCATACTACATAGTTCTACGAGTGACGTGGTATTAAGGCATTTGTGGCCAACATGAGGGTCTACAAAGTATCTTTATGGAAGTGGCCAATTTTTCCCATATACAAACACCTCTTCAGTTTTAAGAAATAGTTCCCCCAAACTAAAGGTATATTCCACTTGCTGTGCATACTTGGGCTTATGTCTTTAATAAGAGAGAGAGGAGAGAGAGAGGAAAGAGGAAAAAAGGGAGGGAGAGAGAACAAAAAAATGACCACTTTACAAAATAAAGCTCTTTGTTTAGGATCAAAATATTCTAAAGGCCCTCTTTCAGTTTGGTGCGCAGTAACTGAAGATGTGATGGTTTGGTGGACACTGTCACCACACCTCAGGAATTTCTGTCAATAAGAGGGCTGCGATGTTACCAAAGTGCAGACATGCCCCAATAGCAAACTCCTGTGAAAGGCATCCACCTGTCAAGACAAGAGGCTTCACCTACAGCAAATTTGTTTTGAAAAAAATCTCCAAATGTCAGCTTTGGGTAACACACATCTACTGATTTTGATACGGGATAAAAATTCATACGAATTTCGTCCCATTCTTTCAGGGAAGAAATGTTGCCTTGAGAATATGATGGGGGGCATAATACTCCAAAAGGAAGTCTGTCTCAAAAACACTGTTTTCTGATGAAGAACACCAGGAATGACCTCCTGAACTACCTCCTAATTTCAGTCATGTCAGATTTAGTATCATCACGAAGTCAATTTTGAGCTTTGTTTATTTGTGCTATTGACTGAGCAGGCAGCATACAAGCCTTCAGATATGTCTACACATGTGAGTCTGCGTATTGTGCATGCATATGAGGGAGTGAAATTTCTGCTAGTTTCCTGTTTTGACCTTCAAAGATGATTATTTCAAAGGGCTTAACCTTGTAGATTTAAGAAGTGTTTAATATATACTCACTGGGCAATGCACACTAAAAACCTACTTTATGACCTGAGACAAGGTGACATCATACTTCCTACTTCTCTCCTTCACACTTCATTCTATTTTACAGCCACCCTTTACGACACAGCAAAGGACCCTGATGCTTTTATCACAGATCCAGATACTATTCCTTCAACTCAACCAATAACAAATACCATCAAAACGCTCAGACATGGTCTGTCAGAATCCATTAAATGCCAATGAATTTTTCCTCAAAATAGACTTCTGGAGTACTCTTGCTGACTTTGCAGGAAAAGGAATCCTACAGTGAAAACAGATATCCTGAACCATTCTCTTCTACAGAGACAGGAAAGATCCATACAGTGACGTAGGTTCATCAGAACTAGGGAAGCGAGAGCTGGATGCTGGATGTGAGATACAAGTGCTGGTCTGATGTGACTGAACCAATGAAAGGAAGGACAGATAAGCCAATCCAGTTTGCTAGAGTAACAGCTGAGAGCCACTAAGGAACACTATTAATGCAGTATGTCTTCTGTGGCTATCAAATACAGCTTCTTGAGCATTTAAAGGCACCACTTGGAAGGACTCTGTCCTTGTGAAATAGTTAAGCATACAGGCTCTGAAATCAGACAACCTGGGTTCAAATCTTAGCTTTATAGTTTCAGCTATGAGATGGGAAGTTTCAGCTTTCCATCTACAAAAAAATGAAAGTAATATCTGCCCCCTGTAGTTGCTGTAATAATTGAATTAAACAGTATAAAGAGCTAAGAACAAGGCCCAGCACATGCTAAGCAATTAATAAATAATAACTATTATTATTGATTTAATATAATTGTTTCCATTCATTCTAAGATCGCGCAGTTATATCCTATAATTTTTTAGCAGGAGAAGGGTGGCAGGTGAGGGAGTGGGGAAGAGGGGGGCACTGTCTATAACTAAGTGGTTGTTGCCCAAGAAGAGAATTATTCCTGAACACCAGCTTGCCAGCTACATATTTTATTTTCAAATGCAACATTTGTCAGCATTTCATGACAACAGGGAAAACTGAAATACAGCTCCTGTGCAAACATTTAAATAATGCTAATTTTATTACACATTTCTGCTGCATATATTTCATGAAATTCATGAGGCAGGGCCCTCATGTCGTTGTGCTGTGGTGAGCCTGGTGAGAGTTAAAGAGATTTAATTCTAATTTAGAACATGCTGGGGCACAGCTCTGAGTATTACATAGGTGGACTCTGAAGCATACTCAAAAAGGGAATCACACAGCCCCAATCAAATGATGAGTTCAATAGGGAAACAATGCTGAACAGTCTCATTATATATCTGGCTTTGGGCTCCACTAGCAGAGGAATGTGACACAATGTTTGGTGGCTTTGGAAAAAAACCTGATCACTGATATTTCTGCTGCTGAAAGAATGAAGAGTTACTACTGTCTACACACATGGGTGAAAAGGAAACAAATGCGATAGATACAAACAAGTCTTCATTTAGGCCAACAAAACTCTGCCTGTACTCAAAGATTAATTAGGCCACTAGGGTTGAGAGACTTTCAACCATTTCCAAACACATCTGATAGAAAAGCTAGTTGACACTGGAGATATCTTCCTTGAAATAGGTTGGGATATATAGGTGCACATGTAAAACCGTTACATCAAACTTCTTTTACAGAATATTGGATATGAATAGAGGAATGCAGAATCAAATTGTTTTTCAAGATCTCCCGAAGCTAAACAATTTAGGAAGAGTAATAAGTTAGGATCATCACTTCAATCTTGCATTCTGATTTCACACTAGATTTTTAAAATATTGGGGCTGTTCAAGGTTGACAGCTTTTCCTTGATTTTGTACCCAGTGCTGTCTTATGTGCACCTGGTTTGTGAGTTGACTAGATGTCCATGATTAGTTTGCCATAACATAACATAAGGCTTACGGTTCATTTTCCTTTCTGAACAATTCCCCCACCCCAGGGAGTCTTCGAGGAACTCTGGAGTAGCAAGAAATTTCCAAGGTATTTTATTTGGGGGCATCTGTTACAGAACATGTCAAAACAGCATCAACTTTAATATGCTCAAAGTAGCAGATAGAGCAGTAGTCACCTATTGTTTTATATGCATATATATCTATTTAACTCATAAAATGATATAACACCTACATAATAATACACAAAGTATATAATTACAAGTCCTCCAAGAATAAAGTAACAAATAAAACATACCAATAGAAAGGATGCATAACTAATATTAAAATTAAAACGGAGTGTTTAGGACCACTGTGAAGCAGGGCACCAGAAAAATCCACTAGTTGTATGCTTACAAATGAAGATTAGAAAAGCCAACACAAAAATAAATAAATAAATAAGCCAACACAGTGACAAATTGCTGGTTCCAGACACCAGCAACTCCTGCATCAGCCTCTTCTTTCCATTTTGAGCACTGCTTTTTGCAAAAGCAGCAGATTTCAAATTTAAGCTGTGACGAAGTATTTAGCAAGAAAAATGAGAAAGAAAAACATTTTGTGAAAAATTACCCTTAGTCAGGTTTTCATATATGTATTTGTGTGTGTGCGCGCGCGTGCACTTGTGTGTGCACATATGTATGTATTATACCCAGAAAAACCTCAGGAAAAAATACGTATATGGAGATCTAAGTTAATCACAAGTTATTTTAAAAATTGGAATAAAGAATGGTGCATGAAGTAAAAAGTGGAAGACCCTGATATGTACTCAACTGAATTACAATCAGCAGGCCTTCTATGGCAGAAGCTGCTGTTTTCTCCACTATCCACGCTACATTTTTTTCCTTTTGATAAGAGCAACCTCTAAGTGTTGATTGGACTCTTGGTCACTGAACTAGAGACTACATTTCCCATCTTCCCTCAACATGGTCATCTCAGTTGTGGCCAACTGGATGTGAGCATCAATGATGTATTAAGATTCTGCATCCTGTCTTTAAAAGAACAATACGTGCCCTCAACTTTCTTTTCCTTTTCTACAGCTGGAATGAGACATGGTTCTGTGACCCATGTTCAACCACAGGAATACTCTAGCATCTGGTGGAAACCAAGATACCTAGACAACCATGTAGAGTAGGGTTGCCCTAAGCTGCCCACTGGTTCAGACCTAAGCATAAAAAAGAAACAAGCCTTCTGTCTTGTTTAGATCTTTTACTTGGGCCCTGTGAAAGCAGTCATGCCAACACTCTGGCAAATATCAGCATTTGTTTCAGTGTTGTGTTTCTGTCATGATAACCAGGTATGCTTTTGACAAACTTCTGGAAGGCCATAGAAGTAAAATAAAAATAAGATACAGCTTGGCTCTGACTTAAAAATACATATATATTTGAAAGGAAAAGACAGTTAGGGGCACCTTGCACAGAAGATACAATTAGTAATAGGCACTTTGTGGATTCAAATTTCCATGGGTTAATCATCAGCAAAACTTTGAGGAAGTAGATAACCTACACCAAGAACATTTTACTGAGTCACGAGGAAAAGATGCATTTGTTAAGTCTAGTTCAATCACAGTCCAAGGGAAATCATAACCTATTATTCCTAGAAAGCTTTAAAACAATTGAAAAGTTCCTACTCTGGCATTTGGCATCTTCATTCGGCTACGCCCTTGGGGCTGGGTTGGAATGCAAACCTTCCAGCTCCAGAATCTTATAGTCAGGGCATGAGTGAACACTTAAAAGCTAGGCAAATGAGCAGCAATACAAAACTAAAACCCCATAAATTACTTTGTATTAAAAATCTATCCTGTAGAGGTCAATGTATCACTTTATAATCTTCCAGAGAATTAATACTTAATCTCAAGTGTTGGAAGAAAACAGGTCTGGAATTGTTCTGAATTTCAAGAGCCCCAGGTAAATGTATCAGCAGATATTTATACTTCCCAATAGAAACACTTCACAGAGAGAAATATATTTACTTAAGGCAATTCTAAAGGGTAAATCTCTTTTAAAAGAACAAACACTTAATTATTCCTAACTAAATTAGGGAAGTGGGTAAAGTACTTGTAGCTTCATACAGATTTTCAAAATAGTCTAAAATATCTTGTTCCCTGGAAACAAAAACTTTTCCAGTGGGCTCTGCCCTTTCCAATTCGGGTCAAGGATACTGTTCTCTGTGGAGCTTCCAAAACCCCCAGGGAAAAAGAAGCCTTTCATCTTCTGTGCTTTCCAGCACTTCCTGAACATTCTGTTATACCACTTCCCATAATACTTTGTTTGCCCACCCTGCCTCCCACTTAACTAGGAATTCCTTGAGGACAGCTGTGGATGGAGACTCACACATGTTCAAGAACATGGGCTCTAAAGACATTCAAGTCCTAGCTCCACCAAGTCATGTGCACATTAATACTTTACCTTCCTGAAAGGGGAATTGATACTGAGTGATGGGCACATAATACGATGCATGAATGATGTAAGGTGGACTTGTACATCTGTAAACTGTCTAATTGTTACCAACCAATGTAACCTCATCAAATTTAACAATAAATTAAAAAAAAAAAAATTTTTCAAAAAAATAAAAAAAATAAAAAAAATACTTTACCTTCCTGAGCATTATCTCTGAAATCGGGGAAACTAATATTAAATGGGCACCTCTGAGAATTAAATGAGTTAATACATAATAAATTTCTCAGAGCAGTGCTTGTCACATAGAAAGTATTTTATCAAGTCAGGTCCTGACCCTGTAGATGCCTAATAAAAACTTCCTTGAGGGGAAGCCAGGATGGCTCAGTGGGTTAAGTGCTCACTTTGCAACGCCGGGGACCGAGGATCGAATCCCGGCCCCAGCCCGTGTGGACCCATGTGCTGAACTAGGGAGTTCCCCCAGTTCAGTTCTCTCTCTGTCTCTGTGTGTGTGTGTGTGTGTGTGTGTGTGTATATATATATACATATATATATATATATGTAAAACAATAATAAATAAATAAATAAAATAAACATACATTAAAAAAATTTTTAAATAAATAAATAAATAAACAAACAAAAAAAACTTCCTTGAACAGAAAGGTAGGTTAACACCATAACAGGCCAAATTCAAGGATAGAATGAATCTTACAAGCAAGTGTTGCTTGTTAAAATAGTTAAAACATTTCCAAAGAAAACATAACTTCGTGAAACACTAAGATGGTCACAATCCAACAAAATTATCTCATAGGCTCATCAGAGAAGATTCCACAGTAACAATCTAAAAATGCAACAATCTTAGCTCAGAGTGGTAGTCCTTCCTTTGAAGACCTGGAATTTGAAATCTAAAACACTGCTTTTCAGAATATGCATTAACTTATCTAACCAAGAATAGTGACATTATAGTTTTAAGTCATTTATTTATTACAGGGAATATCTGAAATGTCCCTTCTTTTCAATCTCACTTGTAACTCCCATAATTTTCACCCTTATGTATAGCTGGTATCTTCTAATTGTTTGTATTATGATTGACACAAGAAGAAAATTTCCAATCTAATACAAAGTTTCACAAGAAAAGTATCCGAAAATCTGTTCGCATCTTTACTGTGTCAGCATCTGATAGGAGCATTACCAAAACCTTTTAACATTTTCCTTCTTTAAAAATTATTTAGAAATTCTTCCCAAGTTGAAAGTCTATATGAGCACCTGGAAATTCACAAAGTCCTTGTTTTAGGACTGTCCTGTGGTTACAAGCATTCTATGGCACATCAGGCTGTCTCAGGGTGGCCTTCAGAGTTTTAGGAAAGAACAAAAAAAAGCAGCATTCAAGCCCACACAGACTCAGGCAGTTAGAAACTGGCTAAGAAAATTGATAGGCCCGAGGGATACAATAGCCACCAAACCTAGTTAATCCTAAATCCATTTATAAACCCAAGAGTTTAAAAACAAAACAAACAAAAAAACACAACTTAAATAATTAGGAGAAAGATCCTAACAACCTATGCTGAAAAATGAGAAAGTGATTCTGGAAATGGGTTGGGATCCTGCCATTTACACATTCATGAGACTAAAACCACACTGCAGGCCAGTGAGAAAATGCTTCTTAGCATTAATTATATTTTATGAGAGAGAGGGAGAGGGAAAGAGAGAGAGACAATGAATGAATGAATTAATGTTTTCACTGTCTTTCAATATTTCTCCCTCAAAATAGTTCATTCAGAAGTCCCCAGCACCTAAACAGAAGATCAGTCAATGGCAGATTTTGCACAGTAATACTGCACAAAGTCTCATTCATTCAACAAATATCTGCATGATATTTATGATACATAAATTTATGTATACATAATACAGAAAAAATATCAACCAGGTAAAAATTGCCTGGGGTAATCAACCCCTTTTGTACTGTATCTATACAAAATCTGTTGCTTATAGTCTCCTGTGGACTGATCACAGACATGGGAGAATGTCAGAAACTCTTGCCTGACACTTCTGCAAACATCAAAAATGAATGCATGTCTTGCAGTAATAGTTCACAGTGCTACTCCTGCAAAGGTGGGTGGATAATCCCTGTCAAAAATTTTGCACTCACACACACACACATACAGCCGCACACATCCTGTTTAGAAACTGTGAGCCTCTGAAAGACTGAGGACAAAGTTCTGTTCATAATTTTAAAACCTCTTAAACCCAGCTGTATTAATCATAGCAACCAAGCCCACTGTTACGCACATAGCAGGTACCACAGCTATCAATTGATATTAATGCAAAAAGCAATAGTATCATATATAGTTTTCTTGATTTAGAAGTCTTCCTCTTCCAAATCACCAGTTCCCTCATTTATCCCTTCCCTCTAGGTAAATATATTTAAAAGAACAGCGGGATAGCATATAAAATTAGCCAAAGTATTGCTGCATTATAATCTTGATATACCGGTAGTAGTTTTCAGCAACGACTGAGCATGGTACTGATGCAGTGGGCTTACAAACATTGATAAGGCCCTGAAATGATGAAAGCGTATCATTATTTAGGGTAGTGTTTTAAGGGGGAAGAAAATGTCCACACATTGCTTGGTAACCCTTCCATCAAGAAGTGGAGTCTATGCCCCTTCCTGGAACACGGATGGCCTGCCTTCGTGGCTTGCTTCTAACTAACCTTTAGGGGCAGTACATGTGTTGCTTGGCTCTCTCTCTTGAGACGTGCCTTGAGAAGCCAAGTGAGAAACCCAGCTATCCTGAATCCACTCTGCCGGGAGAGCCCACGGAGCAGACAGACCCAGAGAGCAAAGCCCGGGAGACCCAGATCTTCTAGACGTCAGCTGTTCATGTGGCCCCAGCCAGACAGCAGGTGTGTGAGCAGAACCAGAGCCTGTGGGTCACTCCAGCTCTAGGCACCCTCTAAATGCATACTGTGTGAGAACCCAAGTGGTCACTACTTCGGTAGACCTAGTGGGCCCCCAGAACCATAACAGAAAATCATCACAGACGATTGTTGCTCTTATACACCCCGGACATTGAGGTGGTGTGTTTCACAGCCATTGAGGCCTGGAACATCACATTGTTTTGTAAATATATGCTCCCACAGACCTCCTACATGACTTAAAGTATCCCTGGCTATCTTGTAGAAAGGATAGAAAAACACATTAGAAAGAAGAGAATGGCCAAATTCCGGAAGTGTGTGTGTGCATGCAACTAAGTTCATTCTGGCATCAAATTTCTCTTGGGACTGCATTTCCAAAGTGGTCCGTGAACCGGTTTGAATGAAAGTGTTTTCACTCTGGGATGAGGATCTGAATGCAGCAGGCAGCTTTTCTAATGAACAGAAGCTGTTCCTTTCCATTCTAGCCCAATGTGAAGTATATTTTTTCTGTCAGTTCTGCCAAACCTTGACATGAAGGACAGCCCCAAACAAGTCAACATATGTCTGGTCAGTAACATCTACTTCCTTTCCTCTCACGGACCTAGGAGGCTGCCCACTGCAGCAGCCTACTTCAAAGAGAATTCTGAGGAAGCTTTTCCAAATTTACGACTCCATCTGTCATTTTAATTCAAAACATTGGAAGTAAACTTGGGGGGCTCTCCTATTTTCTCAGAGATTCCTTGTGTTGATTTGGATAAGTGTTTTTCTATTTGATGTCTCATGATCCAAGGCGTTTAATAAAAGCTAACTTAAGAAATGTTATAGGATATCTCCTATCTTTTATTCTATTTTTATAATTATCTTCTATCTTGGAATTCAATGAGCTTTTTTTTTTCTTAAGACCACCATCCAAGAAATTATTATGATTCCATTGTTGTATTCTATCTATCCTGAATTCTTATCTTATACATTATTCCTTAGTTGGCAGTATTCCTTATACATTTTTCCAAAGAACTTCACTTTGTACAATGGAGCTCTATGACCTTGGAATGCAGATGACAAAAAGACGTGGAGAAGAAATGACAGAGGAAAGAAAAGCACAGAAGGAAACATTTAATAAAATTAGGATGGCTTCAGTAGTCTAATTTTTGAAATATATGTTAGATGTCTTCAATAAAGTGCCCCCCCCACCGTGCCCCCAAACCAGCCTGACATCACGGATGGAGTGTAGGAGTTTATGTGGGAAGTGACCACAGGAAGCAGTCACTGGTGAGTGGGGATGCAAGGCAGGGAGGTGAAGGAAACCAGAAGAAGGTACATTCATGAACAGATAGCTATTACTGGAAGTGGGGTTCAGTTCTTGTGGGGGGGTGGGTAATACCCCAGATCTGTCCTAACTGAAAGCTGAGACACTTGGGGGATTTTTGTACTAAGTCTCACCTGTAATTGGTGAAATGCTGCTTCCAAGGTCTTTAACTCCCTCACACACCCAGCCTTCCCAGAACACGGCTGAGAGTATCCCAACATCCACAGAGATCTTTTAGACAGAAAGTCACAAGGACTCACAACAAGAAGCCAGCAGCACAGACAAGATGCCAAGGGCACATGGAGGGGTAACAACATGCCCTCCCACACACCATCCCGTGGGTAGAGCAGATAGATAGAGGGTGATAGTCTTCAACTGGGGATTTTTACTTACTTGGGAAACATCTTGGTAACTTAATAACACGGTTTTAGACCCTGTCCTATTATCAAAGCCAGTCTAATTTGGTTGTTGGTCTTGTACCAGTGGAGCTTTTTATATGAGATTTTTTGAGAACTACAAAGTACTGATTAAGGATCTTTTGCCCTTTTTGGCTTGTTATCAAAAGCCTACTGTTCTTGTCCCAGGACCCATATCACCCCCCTACTTACTTCAAAGTCTCTCCTAACCTCCAGGGCAGCACAAATGTTTATTTAAAAAGTCAATGTTCATTAACATATACCAAACACACTGGCAGCAGAACATGCAAGTTTATATAGAACACACGGGACTGAAAAACAAATATATAAAGTGCTTGGAGGATGTCAATACAGGGTTTGATGAAAAACTATTAGGAGCAGCCAAAGGCCTGCCTGGTTTAAAATCTGTTTTGAATTGGAATTTTTCTCACATGTATTTACATTCTACTATAAAAAGGAACAAGTACCTACCCACACAAACGAAAAACACCAAGAAAAATACTTTTGTGAGTTGCTAGCATTGTATATCATCTACTTTTCAGCACTACAAAATTAGCCTACTATCTAAATAATTTATTTCAATTATGTGTGCTAACAGAGAAGGGCAGACTGATAGGTGGATAAGCCAGAATTTGAGGATGACAGAAAAATACCACAATCTGGAGAAGCCAGGATGGCTCAGTGGGCTAAGTGCTCGCTTTGCAGCTCCAGGGACCGAGGATTGAACCCCAGCCCCAGCCTGTGTGGACCTATATGGTGAACTGGGGAGTGCTTCCCATGTGGGAGGCCCCCAGCCCAGTTCCCACCCTGCGCATCCCCTGCCCACCTGTGTGGAACAAAACCATCATGTTGAAACCTGATAATGTACAACTATGGAGACTGCTCGGGGCCCTCCCCCTCCTCTCTGTCTCTCTCTGTCAAAAACAATAAAAATAAAAACAAACAAACAAACAAAAACCCACAATCCTTTATGCTTGCTTTCTTTTCTTCTCATTCCTTTCTACTGCTCTGCTTTTCTCTCTACCGTTCCTTTTCATCCTCCCTTCCTTTCTTTTTCTTTATTTCATTCATTCTTTCTATAAAATGGTGGTAACCAGAGGCTAAGAGGTAAGAGCAAAGAAAGATATGGACCAGAGGGTACACATTTTCAGTTATAAAATGAGTACGTTCTAGAGATCTAAAGTAAACATAGTGACCGCAGTTAATAATGTATTTCATACTTGAAATATGCTAGAGTAGATTTCAAAGATTTTCACTGTTAAGAAAAAAGGTAACTATGTGAGTTGATGTATTTTTTAATTAGCTTGATTGTGGTAAACACATCACAATATGTACATACAGCAAAACATTGCATGTACACCGTAAATATATTTAGTCTGTGTTTGCCAATCATATCTCAATAAAGTTGGAAAAAAACCATTTTTCATTAAAACTGTTTTGCCTCCCTTGATAACACAGGGATGGATGGTAAAGTTTTACTAGATATGTACTGAGTAGGTATCAGGACAAAGCCAGAGCTGAATGAAAAACGCCGATGAAATGAAATGTGAGTCATGGTTTAGCAGCCAGAATAACTCCAGTGACCACAAATGGAAGTCCTAGTGGGAGTGGCAGCTACAGAGCAATAGCTCAGGGCTCCAAGCTGAACGATGTTGTCTGAGGGCAGATCTCACCATTGTCATTCATTAGCTGTGTAACTTGGAGCAAGACAATGCCTAGGAACCTGAATGTCCTCATCTGTAAAATGAAGATGTTTGTAATGCCTAATACGGACCTCCTAAAAGTGTTACTAGAAGGAGCTCCTAGCACAGGGTCTGGCATATAACAAACAGTAAGTATTACCTGCTGTTACACTGACTCAGATGTTTTGGGTTCATTTACACAATCCTCAATTTCATATGTATGTGTGTCTACGTTACTCTGGAAGATCCTAATATGAAAACCCACTTACTTTATGAATTACTTCACCATGACACATAGAGAAGAGCATTCTTTCAGGTATTACATACTTTCTGAAAAGGTGCTAAATCCTGGAGTATACAGGTAGTCAAAATATCAAAATATCATGTCAGACATCTCACCCAGGTTGCTAAAAACCTGGTGCTAATACTTTCGATGAGGCTGCTACTCTGTCATAGTATGGCATCTTGACCTACACATGCAATTGACTCGTGCCTTGGTTGTAAGTGAGCAGGGTCTTTATTTCTCTAGAGTAATGTACCATCCATGGGGTCATAATAAGGAAAAGAAAAGTGTGAACCTTCTTCCTTTTCTAGGTGAGTTTTGAGGGAATTCCTCAAAGTTGGCGTGAGAATAACTGCAGTAGACTGCATAAACGACCGCATAAACGACCCCAATTCCCCACCCTCTCTGTAATCGTATTTTGCCAACCAGTGTGGAGTCTCTTCCCACCACCTCTTGAATCACAGGCTGGCCTTGTGATTTTATTCGCCACCAGGCTGTACCAGAAGTGATGGCGTGTCCTGTGGAGTCTAGACTGGCATTTCAGCTCTCTCTTGGAGCCCTGCCCAGCCATGATGCGAACACACCAGGGCTAGCCTGCTTGACAGTAAGAGACACGCGACCCAGTCACCCCTGTCGCAGCAGTCTGCTGACCACCAGACAGCGAACCCAGATGGTCCCTGCCCATCCCCAACCCACAGAAACATGAGCTAAATAAATGCTTGTTTACAGCCACTGAGCTTTGTGATCATTTTTTATGTAGCGATATTTGGTAAGAGGTAACAGGCCTAATAATAAGGTATGATTCCACCACTAGTTTTTGTAACTCCAAGAACTATGTCCTTGAAGCTATAAAAATAAATAAAAATAAAAGAATGGGCAGTTTCCAGAAAATAACATTTAGCTTAGTACATGAAGAGTGTTTTGAAATGGAAGGTTTAGAAGTAGACCTAAAAAATCTGTACTTAATAAAAAAAAAATGGTCTTAATTCAGGTGCACTATATTCATTAAAGTTTTTCCCCAGAAAACCAAACTAGGAGTTAGTAATGAACTCGAAGTACTGTGAGGCCAGGAAATAAATTACAAATACATATCTCTGATGTGGTGAAAGATATATTTTTTTAATCTTGGTGGTCATATAAACTGTGTGAAAAATTTACGAAATGTTTTTTTGATTAAAGACATAGTATGGATACTAGGGTTTAGAGAGAAGGCTTTGTAAAAACAATATCTGGTTATATATTTTCATTTTACTTATGAATTCAAAGCTTAGTGTTGTTGTCTGTATTCTTATATAGAAGGGGAGATGCTAGATTTTTAAAAAAGAAAACAAAAGAAGTTTATTATTGTTACCAGGCAAACACTAACATTTCTACTCTTTATTTCCACAACACACAAAATAATAAAAACCTTATTAAAATGAACCAAAATGAACAAATAATAAACAGTAAAATCAGAAATCAAGAAAGACTGGAGTCCTCTCACACTGAACAGCTTTAACAATAATAGCTTGGATGTTAAACTCATCTTTACCTATCAAATCTGGTCACAACTGGGGCAGAGGATTGCCTTAGGATTTGCATTTCCCTTTTACAACACAAAGGATTTGAAAGTTTCTCAATTTCACATACTTCCCCTTTCTTTTCAGGGGAGGTGGGGGGGTGTAAAGAATGCTCATTCACCAAATGCTTGCTGAGTACTCACTTATGTCAAGGACTCTAGTAGACAATGGGAGATAACATGTGCAATAAGAATGAGGCAGCCCTTGTTGTAATGGAGCTCACAATCTATGATGGTGCATATTCCTTAAAGAAATAATTCCTGAAATGAGGCTTTGATTAAAGAGTGCCTATTGCAATGACTCACAGAGGGTCTTATGCTAGTCTGGGAGGCCCAAGAAAGCTTCCCTGGGATTTGCTAAGTTAGGTAAGATCTCAAAAGTATGAGGATCTCAAAGCCAGACGAAGATGAGAACAACATGTGCAAAATGTCTAATTCAGAGAGGACATTGATAAGTATGAGTAACTGAAAGACCTTTGTGAAGGGAGCTGGATGGGCATGAGGGACAAGGACAAAAAATGAGGCTAAAGACAGGGGGTGGGCGGTGGGGGGAACAACCAGAGGTAGATTCCTCTAAGCCAGTATGTTGCAAATAGTTTGATTTAATTCAGGACAGCAACTTCACCACACTAGAAACACAAAGCATCACACTCCACCCAGACCTCCAGAAAGCGCCAAGAATCTACGAGTCTTTTTAAAATGTGTCTTTTTTTCTGGTTACATTTTATTTTTTTAAATAATTTTTAAACTTTCAAGTACAGTTGATATACAATAGCATATTAGTTTCAGGTGTACAACAGAGTAATTAGACATTTATGTAACTTCCGAAATGATCGGCCTAATAAATCTAGTCCCCATCTGACACCAGGCACAGTCATTGCATTATTATTCACCATATTCTTTACATCCTCATGACTATTTTGTAACTATCAATTTGAACTTAATCCCATCTCCTTTTTCACCCACTCTCCCAACCCCGCTCCTATCTGGACCATCAAATCGTTCTCTGTATGAGTCTGTTTGTTTTGTTTATATTGTTCTTTACATTCCACATATAAGTGAAATCCTACAGCATCTGTCTTTCTCTGTCCAACTTAACTTCACTTAGCACAATACCCTCTAGGTCTTCCAGACCTAGTTGCAAATAGTAAGATTTAATTCTTTTTTATGGCTGAAAAACATGCCATTGTATGTATGTACTACCTGCTGTTTATCCATTCATCCATTGATAAACACCAAGGTTGCCTCCATATCTTGGCTATTGTAAGCAATGCTGCAGTGAACATATGGATGCACATGTCCTTTTGAAGTAGTGTTTTAGGTTTTCTTAGATAAATACCCAGAAGTGAAATTACTAGGTCCTTCTTTGTCTCTTGTTATAACTTCTATTTTAAAGTCTACTTTATCTGGTATAAGAATTGCTACCCCAACTTCCTCCCCACTCCCAATTTTCATGTAATAACTTTTTCTATCCCTTTACTTTCAGTCTGTGTTTCCAACTGAAGTGGGTCTCTTGTAGGCAGGGTATGTAAGGGTCTTGCTTTCTTATCCATTCAGCCACCCTATGTCTTTTGATTGGAGCATTTAATCCATTTGCACTTAAAAAATTGTTGATATATAGTTCTTGCCATTTTATTATTCATTTTTTAAATCTTCTTTTCTCCTTAAAGAAGTTTGTTTAACATTTCTTGTAATACTGGTTTGGTGGTGCTGAACTGTAGCTTTTACTTATCTGGGAAGCTTTTTATCTGACCTTGATTCTAAATGATAGCTTTGCTAGGTAGACTAATCATAATTGTAGATCCTTGCTTTTCATCACTTTCAATATTTCCTGCCAATCTCTTCTGGCTTGAAAAGTTTCTACTGAGAAATCTGCTGACAGTCTTATGGGAGCTCCCTTGTAGGTAACTAACCATGTTTCTCTTGCTGCTTTTAAGATTCTTTGTCTCTGTTGGCACTTTAATTATCACGTATCTTGGTGTGAACCCCTTTAGGTTCATCTTGTTTGATACTCTGTGTACTTCCTGGGCTTGTATGTCTATGTTCCCTTTGCTAGAATGGGTAAGTTTTCCATCATTATTTCTTTAAATAGGTTTCCAGTTCCTTGCTCTCTCTCTCTCTCTCTCTTCCATTGATGATTCCCATTTGATGCAAATGTTGGTATGCTTGATGTTGTCCCAGAGGTCTCTTAAACTATCCTCATTTTTTTGGATTCCCTTTTTCTTTTTTCTTTCTTTTTTTTTTTTTTCTGTTCTGATTAGATAATCTCTTTTACCTATATTTTGCAGATCGCTGATTCAGTCCTCTGCTCCATCTAATCTATTCTTACTTCCCTCTAATGTATTTTTAATTTCAGTTAGTATATTCTTCATTTCTGAATGGTTCTTTTTTATGATTTCTATCTCCATTTTTATGCTTCATATCTCTATGTTGAAGTTCTAAGATTACTAAGTATCATTGTAAGCAGTGTTTTAAACTCTGCATTTGTAAATTGTTTTAATTTTGTTTAGTTCTTTTTCTGGAGCTTACTTCTAATCTTTTATTTGGCACATGTGTTTTTGTCTCCCCACTTTGGCTGCCTCCCTCTGTCTGTATCTATGTACTAGGTAGTACTGCTCTGCCTCCCATCATAGTACAATGACCTTATGAAGTAGATGCCCTAGGGCACAGTCTCCTTGGTGATCTGAACCCAATGCTCCAGGTGTGTTGCCTGTGTGGGTTGGGTGTACCCTTCTGTTATAGTTGAGCCTTGATTGCTATTAGTAGATCATGGGAGGGATTGACTCTCAGGCTGACTGGGTGTGAGGAAAGGTTGTGATTACAGTGGAGAAGCTGTGATGTAGGGGCTCACTCTATGAAGCAGATTCACTTTACCAGGGACCTGTGCCTACCCAGTGTGCCTTTTGGGCATATTGTTTGTGGAGGTGGTTGGGTGTTATTCTAATGTGGTCTGAAGCAGGTGTGTTGGTTGTAGGGTCTCTGGTATAGGCCAAAGTTGGCTGTTGCCTGCATCCTGCCTGGGGATGCCTTGTTACATAGTGATCTGAAAATGGTTGCCACTTGTTCTTGGAGGTGCCTGGGAGAGGCTAAGCTGTTACCTGAGGTTGGTTGACACTAGTGCCAGCTTGGGGCTGCTTAGCAAGAGGTATGGGGCATGCCAAGGCCAGATGCTGCTTGTCTGGGGGTTTGTGAAGCTTTGAGAGATTTTAGGAAAGTCTATATAGTATTAGAGGCTTATCTGGGCCCACAAGTTGTGTGGGGTAGAATCGCAGGGCACCACCAAGGTGGGGCAAACTGTGTTAACTAGGTTGATGGAAACTCAGATATGGTGCCACCTGCACATGCAAGCTCCATTGAGTGAGGGCTTAAGAAAGTAACGACAGTTTCTGCCAGCACTTCCACCTGGGAGAAAGCTGTTCCTCTAGCCCTCACACTGTGCCAGACAACTCAGTTCCTCCCTGTATGTTGCTGTCACCTTTTGAGCTGTTGCCCCAGTACTGGAGCTCAGAGTGAGTGAGTCTGTCAACAAGTAAGCCCATGTACGGGCCCCTTAAGAGGAGTGCTTGGGACTCCAAGAACCCTTAGTCTCACTTAGCCACTTTCTCTGCTGGTTTGCACAGGTAGAAGTGTGGGGACTTCTCTTGCCAGAACTGAAACCCTGGGCTCAGGAGCCTGGTGTGGGGCTGGGATCCCTCACGCCTCTGAGGAGATCTCTAAAGCTGGAATTTTCCTCTCAAGTTTTAACTGTCACATGTGGGTGTGGAACCAGCCTGTTCTGTGTCTCTGCCCCTCCTAACAGTCTCAACACAGTTTCTTATGTATGTCCTTAGTTATAGGGTTCTGTTCCACTAGACTTCAGGTGCAGAAATCTATGTTTTAACAACTTTCTAGAGGAAAACTCATGCACTCTCAAGTCTGAGAACTACTGGGGTTTTTTAAGCACCTATATGTGGTCTATTTTCCACATACCCTTAGATTCTAGCCAATATTTTCATTTACATTATTTCATGTTATGCAGCCTTTATCATCACTCACTTATAGTCACAACCTCCCAACTGGTCTTCCTATGCCTTTTCGTCATTTCATTCACTTGTTCTTATAAGATTTATTGCATCTACTATGTGTATGTAAGACATAAGTGAACAAAACAAAGGTCCTTGTTATTGTGAGGTTTACATTCCTGTTTGTAGATGCATGGGCAAGGGAAAGGGTGGACAGACAGTAAGCAAAAAAAATAACACATAATATAAGAACAAAATTATATAGGATAGAATGTGATACTTGCTGGGAGGAAATAAAAAGAGACTGTTTATATCTCTAACAGGGACCAGAGTTCTGTACTAACTGATCCACTTTTCCTGTTCCCCCACCCCACCACAAACAACATTTTATAAATGGAAAAAGAAATTTAACTCCCCAAGATCTAAGAATGAGCAGATCACACAACTCCTGGGTGTTTCTGCCTCCAAACTTTGATCTCTCTCCATGTCACTGCAGTAGCAGCTTTGGTTCCCTGGAAAGTAAACACTGAGATAGACATTTTTATACAAGTGTTTATTAGGGATGCTCATGGGATCAACACCTACTGAAGGGAAGAGAAGAGAAGGAAAGGGAAAGGAAGATGAGGAATACAAAAGGGAGAAAAGGAAGGGAAGGGAGGAGAGGGGAGGAGAAGGGCAAGGAAGGAAGAAAAAGAAGAAAAGGAGCAGTTGGGAGCAGAAGGAGAAGTTAGGCTATGATACATTTTCTAAATAAGTCTCAGCCACCTTCACTGCGAAACTCTGAATTGAGATGGCCCTACTGAGTTATCCTAAATTAGAATGAGGGGGCTGGGCCTTAGATACTGGAATGAGCACGCATTGGATGTGTGCTGCAGGAAGGGAGCATGGCTATAGGCAAGAGAGCTCTCTCCAGAGTACATCAATTCCCAGAGAGGGAATTTTCAATAAGGATTCTGAACCTGCACCTAGACCTTACCAGGATTGGTTAAGTCACCAATAGAGGGGGGCGGCAGGAAGTATAGGTCAGAATACAACAAACAATCCTCTTGAGGTTTCTTGGTAACTTCAGTTCCAGAGTGTTCCATGATAGCATCTTCCCCACAGAACACCCAGCAATGTTGATCTGTGTGGCTCAAGCAACTTTGTACGGTTAATGTTAGAACCATAAGCGAGTCTTTGCATGGAGGAAATCAGCCTTACCAGGTATCAATAACATGTACAAGTGCTTATTCAAGAAGAGCAAAACTGCCAAGATTATAATTGCTTGTAACTTGAAGTAGGCAAAGAAACTGATATTGCTGAATAGTGTTCAGCCCCCTGACAGCTGGCCAATTTAGTCAAGATTACATACCATTAGAAAAACTGGAGTGAAACACCTCAGTCAATATAGTCAGCTTTCTCTGAAATCCACGCATGGTCACGGTTAACATGGTAAATATTTAATCGCATAGCTTACAATTGCCCTTTGCCCCCAGCATTTACTTCGGCAGCTTGAGAGTTTAGACAAACACTCGGGGCTCCTTTTACTTGCCTCGTGCTCTTTTGGCTAAGCTAACTGCTTGGGGACAGAATTGCAGGAAGAATGTAAGCAAGACTGGCTGACCTAAGACACTTAATGAAGATAGGAAGTAAGATGAAAAAAGCATAGTGCTAGGGCTGGAAAGGACCTTAAGGATCAAAAAAAAGGTCCACACACACTCCCTTTTATACATGAGAATATGAATACTTGAAACTCACGGAGAAAGGGAAAAGTCAAAACAATATTCCAAGGAGAAATGATGTGTGCATACTTTTTGGCAACAAGTGAAAAAGGTTAAACTATGTAGGAGCAAATGTCTGGAAATAAGACAGAAAAAATATAAAGGAGAAATTAGAGCTTTAGGGTTCTAGTTACTGAGGTTCATCTTTCACTTGGAAAAAAGGACATATAGTGTAAAGTACATGCCCCCGTGTTCAATATCTCCATTTCTTTGTCCCTCCCGTATTCATACCTTTGATCATGAATCTTATAGTATCCTCCTACTATGACCCAAGGTTTAACTATGTGACATGCTACAGCCAGTAGTGATCTTAGCAAATGTAACAAGGAGAGAATTGAGAAGTGTTTGGGTCAATGAAGATGCTTTGCTCTCATTCTTGCTTTTCTGCCACTATCATCAGAACATGTTCAGGCTGGGCTTCTGGAGAATGAGAAGGCAAGATGGCCCAGTTGTGCCTATTGCCCCCAAATAATAGCCACTTGACCACCAGGCATCTGAGCGATCCCAGCCAGGACCAGAAGAGCCACCAGGTGAGCCTAGTCTCTACTGGTGAACCATGGACTCCTGGGCTAATTAAACTAATTTGAGGACTGTTACATAGCACTATTCTGCACATAACGTTAGATAATTGATAGTTCTTTCTTGTTGCTTCCTGTTGAAAGAAAGAAAGAAAGAAAGAAAGAAAGAAATCCCACTATGAAATCTCCAGAGCACCAACATTATACACAAGAGAGAGAGAGAGAGAGAGAGAGAGAGAGAGAGAGAGAGAGAGAGAGAGAAAGGTTTTTCCTTTCTTTCACATTGCATTAAAATACAAAGATACATAAACATCATTTTCAGTGTAAACAAATAAGCAGAGTAAATAGTGATATTTTTTCTATAATGCCATTTGTTTTAAGAACAATAACTTTACAACAAATAGTGGTGCTTTCAAACACAGGAGAGCTGACAAAAGGCTGAAACCATCTCACCCCCCATCCCCACCACCCCAAATTCTGGAGAGAAACAGGGAGGCTCTTGGCTGCGGTGAGCTCCAGCGTCTCTGGCAAATCCTAATGACTCCAGGATAGGGTATTTCATCTGCATGTGTTCCTCCTGTTCAAAGTCTACAGATGGAATGCGTATAAAGTATGCCCTTTCAGATGGGGTAAGGAAGCAAGAGGAGAAAAGGTTCAAAACATGCTTGTCCTGTTTTTCCCTCCCATGTTAATCCGTGGGAGGGTGATGACTCTTGGTTCTGTTTCACACAAGAAAAGTCGCAGTCCCCAAGCACAACATGCAGCTGGTTTCAGAGGAGGAAAAACCATGAAAACAGCCAATCCCCAATGACATGTGCCCAAATACCCACGTGGAAATTCATCTGAGAGTCAGCTACTGATTCTGTCTAAACGTGGGCATCTGGTTGCCTTTGAGGTTCTGCTGAGGATCTTCACCTTTTCCATGGGGAAAAGAGATAGTTTTGGGGAGCAGTCTTTGGCCTGTTCCCTCTGGGAACTCTGCAGCATGAGTCACACCACAGAGCTGTGGCTAACTGTGATGACAGGACAGGGTTGTTGGCTGGGGACAAAGGGGCAAAGTGCGTGCATGCGTGTGTGTGTGTGTGTGTGTGTGTGTGTGTGTGTGTGCGTTGGGGCGGTGGATCTGTAACCTCCCTGACTAAACAGCTACCTCCAAAAATAGTTCTTTGAGAAGGGGGGCAGCTATGAGCCTTAGAAACCATTCCTCACCAGCAGCTGGCATCTGGACACACAGTTGGGTGAAGGGAATGTGGATGAGCCACTTACTATGTATTCTACAGTTCACTGTGTCATACACACAGCAGCATGAACTCTAAGGTTGGGGGGTAAGAAGAAAGAGGGAGTGTCAACAGTAAACAACAAACAAACAAACAAACAAAAAGCCACAAAGTAGGTAGAAATCAAGGACTCATTCTCCTCCTGTATAGACATTACTTTTACTCCATTGTTCACATTCTAAGACCACACCTGTACATGTGTGATTCTCTCAATTGTATAATCTGGACCAACCAGAACTTTAGGGAAGGAATTCAGAGCCACCTTTCACAAGATCAAACCATCTCAGGCACCACCTCCTTAGCTTCCTAGCCAAGTTCAAGTGGCTACATAGAAAACTCACAGCATTAGTAAAGACAAAGAATCACTCCACAGTTATGAGAGCATTTCAGAAAGCCAAGACTTTCTGAATTATCAGACATGCCAACGTCTGAGAACTGATGTATTTAACAGATAAAATCTAAGCCTGCCCTAAGAAACAGGATTATAAAACGACACCCTATCAACAGCACAATCACAGATGCCTCACCTCTCTCATTTCTAAAAAGATGGATGGACCAAAATTAAGTCCAAATGATCCACTTTCCAACTCAGTCAAATCATTGCCAAACACAAAAAACCAACACAGTGCTTTCTGGAAGCAGAACCTGTCCACAGGGATCTAGAGATTCAGGTAAATATTTGAAGCAATAGAATAAACATCATTTTCACACATAATATCCAAATACTGCTGATTGGAACTGCCACTAATCATACCACTTTTTTCAATGTCTAGTTTTTCTAAACGCCTGAAAAGGTAGTACTAGATTTTGCAATGCAGAATCTTATTTTTTTTCATTTTTTGAAATGAAATTTATAGAGGGTGAAATGCACAAATCGTAAGTACACATTCATGTGTTTTGAATGCACACACATATAACCCAAACCCCATCAAGATAGAAAACATTTCATCATCATAATCTTTGCCTCCACTACACAGAGGCAACCACTATTCCTTTTGTCTTTTCTTTTTTTTTACCATAATTTTCCTTGTTCCAGAAAGTCACTTAAAAGGAATCAAACTGTGTATACTCTCTTATGAAAGGCTTCTTTCACTCCATCACGTTTTCACGGTTCATCCATGAGGCTGTATGGATCCCTCATTCCTTCATGTTGCTAAGTAGGATTCAAGGGAAAACTTCTAGAACCAAACATTTTCTAGCTTTTGTGCTGATGAGTAAAACTGATTAAAAAAAAGAAAAAAAAAAAGAAATAAAGAAAAGAAATCACTACAATCTCACTGTAGACATTTTATCTTTAAGACACAGTGTTGGCCTAAGAAAATGAACCAACCACATTGTGAGTTCTTAGGCATAGCAGCAGCAATATAACCTCAAGGATAAGTACCTGTGTGCTTTACTTCTGGCAAAAATCTCTTAATTGCCTAGCATGCTAATCCCTTCACGTAGAAGTGCTTAGCACTGAAAATGTGTGAGGCAAACGCAAAACTACAGGTCCTGGTTTGGCATGCAAATCAGCACCATGGAAACTGGTGTGGCATTGCTGAGCTCAGGGCAATCTGCAGAGAGCAGATGAGCTATGAATCAAAGCCTGAGGAAAAGTGCTGACAACAGGATTATGGACACAGATTGCTTCTCACCCCTTTAATTCTATGTGCTTTATACTTGACACTTCAATGAAGATCATCATGCAGCTTCTATTTCTCATCCACAGAGCCAACACACCACCTTTTAGCCATTTAGGAAACAGACAACAAAGTTAATATTATTTTAGCTTCTCTTTCCAGTTATAAGGAATATATTTCTAGGTATCTTCAAAATGCTGTATCTTCTTATTCAAAAAGTAAACGCTTTTCTATGTGAGCTGTTATATGGGTGTAGGAATTCTCTTGTTCTTGGTTCTATTTGCATGGCCTTTGTGATCTAGTAAGGACTTGGGCATTCTCTGAGGACAAAGAATTTCTCTCTTAAAGTGTCATGGATGGATATTTCCAAAGGACTAATCTAAGTGTTCTTCCTTTCTCACAGTATTCCAAGTGCCTCCCCTAGTCCACTAAGAGGTACAGCCATGGATAACTTACTATCGCATAAAACCAGAGATTTTACAAGAACCTCTTGGCTAGAAGCTCCCATCCTATGTATAAGATAACAGCTAAATGGGCCCAGATGGCCAGCCCACAGACTGTATTAGAGCTTTCAAAGGCCAAGGAGCCATGCAGCCAGAAGAACTGTCCATGTAACAACCATACGTCGCAGAGATTTGCAGCATGGTGTTCGCAGAATTCAGGGGTCCATGAACTTGGATGGCAAATATGCCTTTCTTTTTACTGGCCTCTAATTAATCATTTTCTTCAATTAAGGATATAGATCAAGCTTGTCCAACCTGTGGCCCACAAGCTACACGTGGCCCAGGACGGCTTTGGATGTGGCCCAACACAAATTTGAAAATTTTCTGAAAACATTGTGAGGTTTTTTGTGTGTGATGCTTTTTTTTTTTTTTTGCTTATCAGCTATCATTAGTGTTAGTGTATTTTATGTGTGGCCCAAGACAATCCTTCTTCTTCCAATGTGACCCAGGGAAGCCAAAAGTTTGGACATCCCTGATGTAATTAATAAACCACATTAATATCGGTAATATTATTTTGTCACCAAGGAAAAATGACAGATGTTTCCCTATGACATTACAGATGTGGCAGATGTCTATCACATGTGCTCACTGGTACTTCAAAATTACAGCAGTTACTACACTATTAGCCTACTGCTAGAGCTTGCTATGAATACGTTAATGAAGAGGCACACATACTGAACTATATGTTTTCTAAACATATGCTGATAACTGTATTTCAAAGTAAGTATTTCCTTTGTATGTACATAATTATATACTTAAGATCCTTACTCAATTATGCAGTAATAGAAACAACAAGCAACTGATGTGCATAATAACATGATTAAAGTAAAAAAAATATTTTGAGGAAGGAAAGAAACTATGCATACAGTGTCTATAGGACAATTCCACTATATGAAGTTCAAAATGATCAACGCTGATAGAAACCAATAGTGGCTGCCTATAGCATAGGGAGTGTAGATTGGGGAAAGAATAAGAAAACTTTCTAGGATAATAGAAACATTCCTGTTTTGGTCTGAATGACGGTGATTATGTATACATTTGTCTCTATTAAGTTGCACATAATATTTGTTTGCTGTATGTGAATTTACCTCAATAAAGTACTGAAAACACCATTATTTTAAGGGCTCCACAGTCTTTGCCACCCACAGGCGTCAATAACTCAAAAAAAGTTAAGAACCCTGTTCTCCCAATGGTAACTTGGAGCTGCATGAAAGCTAACCCATCACCGAACTGACCCTGGAGTTGTCACCCATCACCCACAATCAGGCCAGAACTCATAAAGTGTCCCCTTGAAGTGACCACATTTCTGCTCCAAGAATCTGTCCAGATCCCCCAACCAGTTAACCCATTCCATGTGTGACAACCCCCAATCACAGCCCAAGATACTATAAGATTCACTGTGCCTCCAACTCCCCTGCCCACGATGGGCAGGAGGGATACCTGAGCCCCCTGCAAGGCCTTGGTGGCTTGAGAGACAGGCTTCCTACCAGCAAAGCAAGGTGACATCCCACACTGAGCCAGGCAGCAGTGGAGCCCCCAATCCTGCAATGGCCTTTCCCACCTCTGCAAACTGGCAAGGGGCATATGTTATCTGTGTCCCATGACACTCTGGTTTTCCAAAATCTAGCACAGGTCAGACTCATTCTAGAGGTTCAGCCAACACCATCTTCTATAGGTGAGGAAACTGGGATCGAACTACCTCAGAAGACCAATCATCAGTTACATGACACTAGCTCAGGGGATACCTGTCAACCATCCATTGTTAGAAGCAAAGCTGGCTCCTTCCTGCCAAAGAGTCAGACAGCCCTTGCACCCACACTTCTCTGGGTTCTATGCACAAACTCTTAAGCTGCTTGGAGAATACAGAAAAGATCAAGGGAACATGCTGGCTTCAGACAACAGCATGTCCTCAGCCCGTCATCTGAACTGTGACATGGAACGACTTTCAGAAAAATGGCTCAGCAGAAAGACTGGACTAGGAGCTGGGAGCCAAGTGTCCAGGGAGAGTGTTGTCACTAGTGGAACCTGTGACCCTGGTCCAAACCCTCTCCCTTCCCATGTCAGATTTTTCCTCTCTAAAAACAAAGGAGAAGAAACTATAACCCTGCCAGTCCTAAAATTTCATGATGACATGGGACATACGACTTACTTTAACACAATGTTTTCTCCCAATAATACTCAGTTCTGGGCCCTCTTTTTAAATTTTCTATTTGGATTTTAATTTTTAATCAATCTTGAAGTGATTTTTTTTTTTGAACTGAACTGGGGGCCTCACCGCATTCAGGAAGCACTCCCCAGTTCAGCATGTGGGTCCGCCTGGGCCGGAGCCGGGATTTGATCCTCGGTCCTCGGGGCTTCAAAGCGAGCGTTTAACCCGCTGAGCCATCCCGGCTTTCCCTTGAAGTGATTTTTAATAATTTAAAGACTCTATAAAAGTTCCTATCTGGGATTCAAAATTGAGCAGCATTATAAAGGCAAAAGAGGTACAATGCTGATATTGGTAGAATTTATAATTATTATATTTGTACTAAGCTTTAATTAATAGGTATGAACAAAAGTACTGATAGAATACTGATGAAGCTCATAAACACTGCCTGAGTTCAAATCCCACCTCTTCCCCTTACTAGCTTTTCAATCTTAGTCAAGTTACTCAATTTCACTGCGTGTTTTAGTTTTCTCATCTGTAAAGTGGGAAAACTCATAGTGCTTCACTCATAAAGTCATTAGAAGAAGTAGATTAACATTTGCAAATAATGTAGATTACTTGACAGATGTTAAGTGCTACGTATGCATGTACTGAATAATTAAGAGCAAGTGGTCTGCTTAGAAAGAATATGAATACGGCTTTCCTATTTCATATGTTTTTTAATTGTACAGTACCCTTACTGAAAAGAGGTGCTTAAAGCAGTAAAGCATTTTTCTTGTTTAACCTAAGTTAAAAATTTCTGGATTAACCACTTGATATTTAAAGTTCCCTATAGCACAGACAATAAATACCTCTACTGTATAATTTGTAGAAAAGAAATAAACCACCATGAGTCAAGTACATGTGTTCTTAACCAAAAGCATCATTAACGATTAATAGGGCAGAGTGGGGAAACTGCTGTACAAAAAACAAAAACCCTCATTAACACTGAAATACTGTCCGGTGGTTAAAGGGGAGTAGTCAGGTCTTGGGCCGACTCTTCCAGATGATAATCTATAATAAATCAGTGGCTTATTCAATTTTTCAACAAGCTTTGCCTCTACAGATTCAATTTCTAATTCAAGATGACCCCGGAGAGTGAAGGGAGACCATTTTTGCTTCGTTTTTATGGACCCAATTAAAGTTGACTCTGTAGACCTTAACATTGACCCCTCAGAATCTCTGCCTCCAAGGACATCCACCCATACCCAGCAACACCCACCCAGGCAGGCCATCTTTACAATAAATACTATTTTTAGCCGCTGAAACATGGAGGCTTTTGTTAATTCTATTTAGAGACTGTGTAAGATGCCAGCTAAATGTCCCATTTTACCTCATCCCTCACCAGACCTGACAGTTGGAAACACTTAGCTCTGCTCTGCTTCCATTGTATTTCTGAAGTCATTTGAATGGTTTAAATCAGAGATAAGTATTTGCAAATGAGCTGAAGAAAGGAAAAACAATGTCTGAAAATTCCAAACTGCCTTGTTAAAATGCCCTTAGTTCTAGTTTCATTCTTGGGGGTTTGGTTAATGCTTGTAAATTGCAGCAGCAGTTGGACCCTGATGGTATCATTTCACAGTAAAACATTCAAAGATTCTGTTTCCAAATCAAGCATTAAAAAAAAAAAATTCCTACCCAAAATTAAAGAGACAACAGTATAAGAGAAGAGATTTTCATGCACTTGTCAACAAATCCACAACCTAATATTAGAAACAACAACAATTCTAATGGTATCAGATTTTACGGTAGCATCTCCTATGTGTCAGAATTAGTCTGTGCACTGATAATGTAAGACATTGCACTCAATCTCAAAAAGGATAATTAGGCCCCACTTTTAGACAAAAAGCACTGAGGATTGCCAATATTTAAGTAATCTGACCAAATGAGAAGCTGACCTAGGAGTCAATCAAAAACTTGAGATAATTTAATCAAATCATAATAAATTTCTTCCTTCTAATTGACTTGTGTAGAAGTCTACACAGTTTGACACAGATGGTGAACTGCAGGAGGTATTTCTGGGCCACTCCTTCCATATATCCCCAGGAATCCTGCTGGGACCTCCCCATCATAATGAATTCATAATTAAGATGGAAAGGACAGAGTTGGAGAAAGCTGAAAGGGGACAGATCTGTGATACGAAATCTCTCCTATCTACTGATATGAGGACAGGCTGATAAATTTTGCCTCCACTGTAATATTTTGTTCCATTAGATATATCTGGGTACAGCTGGTTTTGTGTACTCACATGGTATCTTCCCTCCATCATTCTTGACCATGCACATGCAGATCCTTACATTTTTTCACCCAGGGCACATTGAAATCAAGAGTGTTCAGATATTTGGTTCAAAGGGTATGCTATTATTGAATTCTTAACAGCGGAAAAAGTTCCTCCAAATGTTTTTGAAATTTTTGAAAAAGAAGCTGAGGACTTTTTAAAGATGATCATTACAGATGTTGAAACTTGGGTCCATCATTATGACCCCAAGAATAAAAGGCAGTCCCTGGAATATCGCCATAAGGCATAAAGGACCACCTCAGGCAAAAATATTAGAAACTCAGTCCTGGGCTGAGAAGGCCATTTCGACTATATTTTGGTCTAAACACTCTTTCATTTCGATGTGCACTGGGTGAAAAAGCACCTGTGTGTGCAAGGTCAGGAATGATGAAGGGGCAATAGCATGTGACTACACAGAACAGCTTATATCCAGATATGTCTAATGTAACAAAAAGATATTATAGTGGAGGCACACCCTCGGAGTTCCTCCTTTTCCAACTCACTTATTCTCTGTAGCCAGTCTCTGCAAACTACAACCCAATGGAGCAATTCATTCTGCACTATGAGTTGTCCACAAGATTCACGTCCTCTGAGAGTGTTTGGAAGAGAAATGCATTAATCTCAACAAATCCTTCCACATCCCTTTGGTGGAAGATGTGAAACAACAAGCCCTCATTTGTGCTCCTGGGGCTCATTCTTGGTAACATCCTGCTCTGCTTCTGACCCCACATTATTTGGGTGCCACATTCATGGACCCAATCAATTTACTGTAGCAGTTCATAATGAAGCTTCCTGCCTTCAGACTCTCCTCTACACCCAGCTCTATAAAAGTCAAATGTAACCACTTCTTGGACACAGAAACAAGCATTTATGTAGATAATTCTAACAGTCGTGAAGGGCTGAACCTATATTGCAGCAGATGTGAAGTGAGTGCCTCAGATTTGAGGAAGAGATAAACAGCAAGGCTGATGGGGGTTCAGGAAACTTAACATGCTGGTGATGGTGCCTCTGAATGCCTGAAGTCAAACCAGAAACCAAACTCGCCTTACCCATTCTCTCACACCACTAGAGGGCTCTAGTCCTGGAAAGCAAGGCTCTGTTTTGTAGGAAGTGGCTTTTCATTCATTCTCAAGTGGTTGGTGCCTACAGCAAGCTTCAACTGGTAACTGACCTTAAGGTGTGTTGGTAGAACGAAAACTCCATGGTTTTGACTCAGAAGTGCTGGGTAAAATCTTGACTCTGCTGCTTTCTGTTGTCTTAAACCACACTGAGCTCATTTCTTACTAAGAAAGCAATGCTAATAACGTTTACTGAATGTTGAGAGGCTTAATCAGGACAACACATCTAAAGCACTAGCATATATCCGGTGTAGAGTAAATGTTAGAAATGTCAGTTTCCCAGGGGAAATTGAAACTGGCTCCTATCTTCTGGACAGGTATGAGTGAAATAGACAAATAAGAAAATGAGACGTATTAAAATGTCACGGGTAGAACTATGAATTGTGAACTCAAATCCAGGTAGGCTAGTTATTTAACCTATATATATGCTTCATTTTTCTTCATTGTAAAAAGTGGAACCTTAGTAGACAAGTCATAGAGTTGTTATGAGGATTATATAAGCACTTAGAACATTGCCTGGCCCATGGCAGCACCCTATGAGTACTGGCTATTTATGATTTTAGTAATAATAATTATTATCATTTGCACAAGAGCAAGTGGACAAACACACACAAATCATGCCTAATGAAGCATATTTGACAGATTCAGAGATGTTCTGGCCATGGAAGAGGCCCCTCAGGAGGAGTGTGAGTCCTGCCTCCTTTTATTAAAGAGCTATCAAAGCACAAAAAGGTTTTTGATTCACTGTGTTTGGCCCTCATGGATAAATCAACCTCAATAGATCATAACTGCAGGGAATTCATTTTGGCTCAGTTTTAAGAAAAAAATGGAAACTGGCTGAGCTGCTCAGAGATGAAACAGGCTGCTCCCGGGAGATGAAGTATCTGGTCCCAGGAGGTGTTCCAGAAACACCTGGAAATGCCTTTGGCAGAGTGGCCCCTATAGGCATCGAGTGATTGAGAAGAACAGCTGGCCCTTACAAACCCTCGCAAGCCCGAAGTTCACTGATGCTACAAGAAATAACAGGGCCTGGTAAATAGATGCCCCATAAATATTACAGCTATTAGTGTTGGGAACTCGGAAAACTACCTTGGAGTCCATCACATTTGGTCCCCATTTTCTAACAGGCCAGAACTTACTGTTTTGTGCTCACTCACCTCAGCCTGATCGTCCAAGAAAATAACAATAGATGCTATTCATTTGAGATATGAACCTGGTCTTCGGTGTGCTGTTCCTTTTGAATTCATGGCTTATTGGCAATCACTTATCTCCTGCTGGAAATTAATTAAGGCCTCTGTTCGACAGGAGCCAGTATTTCCTTTGAATCCTATACCCTACTGTCAAAGCTTTGAAATGATGAAAACATGTCTCCAATTTGGGGCTGGATGAGGCACACTGGAAGAGCCCCCTGTTGTTCTCGGCTATTCTTTTCTGAACAATGTGCTATAAATGTTCTCGGCAACAATGCACAGAGTATATTTCAGCCACCTGGAAGTTCCTGCTGATTTTGCCAGGAAAAAAAAAAAATCTACCTAGAACTGGACATAAAAGGCCAATTTGAAGGATAAAAAAAAGAAAAAACTGTATTCTCACTGTTTGGAGATTTAAAAATTACCCGCTTCATATGGTGCTCCTCTAGTCCTTTTATGAAACAACTCATGGACCTTGTATAAGAAGGACAGTGGAAAGTTGATGATTTCTTACCCAAGAATTTCCCTTGTTTCTCTCCCAAACCCATTTTAAAATCTATATCCATCTTTGTGGTATTCTCCCAGCTTATACGTGCTCAGGGGGCTATGTGTAGCTAGCTCTTCTGTGAGTGTCAGCAACTAGCAGTTCCCCTTGCCAGAAATGCAAGTAGGGCCTAGAGACAAAGCATCTGAGAAAAAACCATGGCCCCTATTCTGAAACCCCAGATCTATAGAAAGCAGTAGTGTCCAATCTTTTGGCTTCCAGCTTCCCTGGGATGCACTGGAAGAATAAGTATTGTCTTGGGACACACATAAAATACGCTAACACTAACAGTATTTGATGAGCTAAAAAAGAATCGCCAAAAAATCTCATATTGTTTTAAGAATGTGTGATGGGCTGCATTGAAAGCCATCCTGGGTCACAGGTTGGACATGCCTGCTACAAAGACGCATTTAACAAAGGAGGAATAGGAAACCTTCTTTCCATCCAGATACTCTTCTCATTCTATCTCAGAGACACACGTAGCTCATTCAGAGCCAATCCTGGGTTTATGGGATTGACTTTGGTCTCCTAGAGACCGCCGACTCTTCAAGTGCATGAACTTTGTAACAGATTCCCTACCTGCCAACATACCACCACAGCCAATGCAATTTGTGGTAATTCTATTTGTCTATTTACCTCTCAAATCTTCTTATATACCAAAATTGTCTCCCACCATCTTCAAGGCTCCATTCCAATGTCCAGATACTACTTTAATGATATAATATATTTGATAAGTAAAATTGTTATTTGGAAAATAAAAAGGATCCTAGTTTTTACGCATAAAAGAAGATGAATAATCTGTCTTCTGACACATGCTGTTAAAGAGATGCGTTAAAAAGTTAAAAACTGAAAGTGGCATTAGAGCATGAAACTAGCAACTTCTATCAGCAGTAGTGATTAGAATTCTCTTTAATTGAAGGGGGGCAGGGGAAGCTAGTTACATTCTGAACACACAATAGGAGGATGTAATGCATTGTTATTAAACTTCTAACTGAAAGCCAAAGTTTTAAATAGCTAAAACACAACACTGACTCCTGATGTTAGATAAAGTATAATTAAAAGGCTAATTTTGACCCAATTGAGCCCATTTTAATTGGACTCGTAGCCAATTTAAATTGGCCACATATCTGGGCCACATTATCAAGTGGCCGTGGACTTCAAAAACTGTCATGACATCTGCTGATGCCCCTGTGAAAGAAGGTAGCTCCTCAAATTAGAATTGGCATGTGTTCCTCTAAAAGATACTGGTTAAAGAATCTTCATTATTTTTCTTAACAAGTTAACAATTGTTCATGGAATATCTACACTAGCTAAAGCACCAGGTAAAAGAATTCGCGAATGGGGATGATGGGATAGCTCAACAGGTTGAGCACTTGCCTGGCAATTGTGAGGTCTAGGGGTCAAATCTTGGCCCCAGCCTGTTAAAACCCATATGCTGAACTGTGGCACAACTGGTAACCACAGAGATGGCTTTGGCAGTGAAGGTTCTCACCTCCCGGTTTGGTTCCCATTCCACACAGTCCCCATCCCCCTGTGGAATGAAACTATGTCACAACTAATGATGTAAAACTATGAAAACTGCCCTAGGCCCTTCCCCCTCCTCTCTTTCTCTCACCTTATCTCAAAAAATAAAGAATGCATGACTACAAAGAGAAAGGTCCAACTCTGCTATACTGGCCACTGGAGCAAGACAAAGAAGAAAAATCCACAAATAATGAAAATTGATCTGAAAAGAATAAATGCTTACAGGTACATAGTTCTTATTGGACGGCAAGTACACACTATTCAAAGTACATAAAGTTTACTGATGATTTTTATCTTCCCAACAATCCTAAGATTTTAACTCCATTTTATAATATATCTGAGGCAGCTGGGACAAAATAGTTAAGTGATATGGCCACGGTCATACAGCCAGCAAATGATTTGATCCAGGCACTCTGCTGCCAAAGCCACATTCTTGATTGCCAAATCCCAACTCCTGGACATGACAGAAATTCGACCAATGTTCTGGAGGAGTGCTAGGCCATCTCACAGCACAGTTACAATTGTACCCTTAGAATAAATCCTTAAAAACAAATTGGCTGGCTCAAAACATAGGCACACTTTACAGTTCGATAATGCCTAGTGCCTAGTTGTCAAGAGACTCCAGACTGGCACAAAAGGTGGGAGAAGGTGGTCCAGATGGTGGAAACAGCATGCGCAGCAGGGAGATGCGATGACAATCCAGCGGCAGCGGGAGCTTCCTGTGTCCCTGCGTGGAGGATGTGACAGGATGCATCATGGCAGGTCTTGGGAGCGCAGCAGGTGGAGGCTCGCTTACCAGTGTTCTGGTTCCCTTTTTTCTCAAAAGATTTAGATGCCTCTTGAACCCATGCAATTGTACTCAATTATACTAATGAAGCTTGTATTCATTATTTGGTGGGGTCTGGGGAGAATATTACAGGTCTTTCCACACTTCCCAGTTTTCAATGAATTATCCTGAAAACCTTTTACAATGGACAGCAAATGACTATTAAATGGAGCGGTACCAAACTTAGCATTTTGAAAGGGTCCTGTTTTCTTTGAACTGAAAAAAGAAAAAAAAAGTTTTACTAGCAACAGTGCTGTCCGTGGAATGGAAGATGATACTACCAGATGTGCCTTTAGCAGGGTATGCATTGCCTTAGGTACATTCCTAGAAGGAGAGCTGAATTTCCACGGAGGGGTAGGGTTTCTCCAGCCAGTCTGACTGGTTCTTGTGATTCCAGGCAGGAGTTTAGCAGGTAGAACCAGACAGAGAAGGCTTCTTGTAATACAATGTCTTAGTGTTGAAGTCTTCCCCCAACTCTGGCCCAAGGAGAAGGATATTACAGCCACAGCCGTAGGAACTGAGGCATCTCTCAAAAGGCTCATGGATGGGCCAACTCATTAACCTGAAATCCTTATTTCTACCTGCAGATATGAGTAGCATCCTAGCCCGGGACACCATTAGCCTTCACGGCTAACTGTTTCCTGTTATACACTCCACTTTTATCAAGCACTTACAATGAACCAGGCATTATGCTGGACTCCGTGAATAAATAAACAAAAAGAGAACTACGTTCTCTCTACTCTCACAGGGTTAACATATTTGGGTAGCAAATGGATATTAAAACAGAACTATTTCCAAACATTTGGTTAAGAAGTCATAGAAAGAGTGCTGCAAGAGAGTCTAAATGAGAAAGGTGAGACTGTAAGTTAAGGGAAAGGACCCCAATTCATCCCCCCCCCCCCCCCCCCCCCCCCCCCCCCCCC
>PVKE010007967.1:0-49079 GCA_004027555.1 Craseonycteris thonglongyai
GCTCGCTTTGAAGCCCCGAGGACCGAGGATCGAATCCCGGCTCCGGCCCAGGCAGGACCCACATGCTGAACTGGGGAGTTCCCACAGTTCGGTTCTCTAGCTGTCTCTGTCTCTATCTCTCTCTCTTTCTGTCAAAAGTAAAATAAAAATAAATATGCACTGAAGATAAAATAATTACTCTCTATAAATATAAAAAGATTAAAAAAAAAAAACCTTAAAAAAAAAATTTTACAATTAAAAATTTAAAAATGGAAGGTGAAACAAGACATTCAGAATCACACAGCTGGTACATGGTGGAGCTGGGATATAAACCAGCTCTTTTTTACTATAAATACTACATTTTTAATACTGTCTGGACTCGCATCTCCGCTTATATTTGTTCTTGGTCTGTCTCTGGTGCCTACCAGGGCCCTGTGTTTCTTTTTGTTTGTTTGTTTTTATCTTTTATTTTATTATTTTTTATTGTTAGATTTATTGGGGTGACACTGATTGATAGGGCCCTTTCTTAAGGAGACGGAAGCCGGTTGTGGTAGTATGTGGGGCATCCTGACTGCTGTGAGCTTGTGGGTGTTCAGTTGTCTCTGTCTCCCTTTGTGTGGAGTAGAGGTGCCCACCGGGAAGTCTGGTCCTGATTTAAGAATAAAATTAGCCTGCTTCATATAAATGGCAGCCATAATCCCAACGTGAAGCAGGAATTGATTTGCTTCACAGAGCCTGTCCACGCTCTCCATGTCGCATTTCCAGGTGTATTCAGACTGTGAGGCTGTTACGTAACCTCTGACATCACGCCAGCTGCTTCTCCTGTCCTGCTCATGCCTTACCCTCCACGCTTCCCCAGCGAGGCGCACGTGTCAGACTGAACTTGGTTATTCATGTCTCAGTGTTCATGTCCAGGCTGTTCAGTTTCTAAGATACGAAGTTGGGCCTCATTTTTTATAGCTCTGGACTTCACAGCACCTGCTAGGCACTAGGCTCACAGGGTCCTGTTCAGCGTAACTGTCAAGCATGAAAATGACAACCGGCAGCGTCTGCTTACATTGCTAGGGTCCTGCATCCTGCGCTGCCGGCGGTGAGTTAGAGCTCTGGTCATTCCGTAGCCCCCAGACCTCGCTGCCTGACCGGCTCCTAGTGAGTAAAGGTCGTTTCTTAACTCTGTGTCCAGCTCCTCCACGGTCCTGTCCTGCCTGAACTCTGTGGCTGAACTCTGCTCTTTGTCATGTGCACTGTGCGGCTGACTGTCCTGGGGGCCTCCTGCCCCCTCCTCTGTTCCTGTGCTCTGTTGGCGCCGTGTCTACCTGGCTGTACTGTGAAATTGTCCCCGCCGTCCTTCAGCTGACCCGCATGTACACCGGCACCCGCCGGAGCACTGGTGGGGCGGGCGGGGATTCTCCAACGGAGTCCCAGGCTCCTCCAGAGCGAGACTCGCCTTTGTTTTCTCTGCGGTTTTGCGTTGAATAAATGCTATCAAAATTGACATTTTGGGTTTTTTAGCTTCAAGGAAACTGGTCAGAGGATCATCTTGTTACAGATTCTTCCTCCACAGTGATGACAAGTAATGCATTCAGTGCAGAAAGTGCCGCTGTAAGCGGCGTGTGTGTTCTGGTGCTTCATTCAGCTCAGGAGACACTTGTGTGTGTGTGTGTATGGTCAGTGTCCCCGTTCTCCGCGCTGACTCTGCTCGTCCCGTTCCAGGGCGCTGTCTTCGCTCTTGAGTTCCAGGGGGAGGAGGACCCTGGCACTGTGGCAGAGGACAGCAACGACATCTACATCCTGCCCAGCGACAGCTCCGGACAGGTCAGTCCTCCGGAGTCGCCCACGGCGGCGGCTCCCTGGCACGCGGAGAGCCTGCCGGTGTCCCTGGGCCCTGAGTCCTGGCAGCAGGTCGCCATGGACCCCGAAGAAGTCAAGAGCTTGGACAGCAATGGGGCTGGCGAGAAGAGCGAGAACAACTCCTCCAACTCTGACATCGTTCACGTGGAGAGGGAGGAGCTGCCCGAGGGTGTGGACGAGACCCCGGGGCCCCTGCTGCTGCTTGGCGCTGCCTCCCAGGGGCCGGACCCGGGAGCCACCACAGGGGAGACCGTCAGCCCCGCGACCTCCCTGTTCGTAGAGCTTGGTGAGGAGGAGCTGGGAGCAGCAGCGGGGCCTGTGGGGTCAGAGGCTGTCCGCGCCCTGCCCAGCAAGGAGGCGGGGCCTGTCGGGAGCGAGAGCCTTCCGGAAGGGCCTCCTGCGGGCGAGGAGCCGGCCGAGCCACTGCTGGAGGGCAAGTCCGTCCTGCTGTTCGGAGGGGCTGCCGCCGTGGCCATCCTGGCTGTGGCCGTGGGGGTGGCCTTGGCGCTGAGGAGGAAATAAGCTTCTCGGAAGAGGAGACCGACGCTGAGCCGCCGGCAGCTCTGGGAGACTTTGGGGTCTGCTCAGCAGGGTTCTGGGGCGCAGGCTGCGTGCTGGTCTGCCAGTTCCGGGGGCTGTGGTCCTGCTGGACTCAGCGTCTTCTGAGCCCAGTGCTCCCTGCGGGCCCGGCAGGGCCTCGGCGGGGACGCCCCCAGCACTCCTGTGTTGGGTGCCCTGTGCACCCTGGGGTGCTCAGCGCCCTGGCCTCCACCCCAACACCAGGAGCTCCCTCCCCAGTTGTGACAATCCAGACCACCTCCCGACATCGCCAGTGCCCCCCCAACCCCCACCCCGCCGAGAGCGCGGCCGCAGAGGGGACGGCCGGGGAGGGGACGGCCGGGGAGGGGTCCCGGCAGAGCCTTAGCTGTGAGCTGCGTGGCTGCTGTGCGGCACATGCTGTGTGCTCTGTGCCCCCCACGGCCCCTGGGAGGTGCCACCCCTCCCGCTGCAGCTGCTCAGGGACCAGGGTGCCTCGCACGGCCGCGGTCCCCTGCTCCGTGGAGACGCAGCCTTCACAGTCTCTCAGAAAAGAGCCGGAATCGGGCTCCCCGCCCCGCAGTGTGAGGAGGTCACAGGCGCAGACGCCTCGTCGGGAGCTGGGGGTGGTGTGTGCAGTGACCCGCACGGCTCTGCAGCCTCGTGTCCGGCACCCGCGGAACGTGTGGCCGCAGCGTGCCTGTGCTGGGTGGTCACTGCGGGCCGCAGTTGTCTTCCCAGTCACCCTGCTCCGCTCATCCTCACCGGGTCGTCTCACTGGGCTTGCAGACCCGTGAGCTGCACGCAGCTCCTGTCAGAGCCGGGGCCTCCTGAGCTACAAGGATGGACAGGCCTCGCCTTTCTCCGCTACCCTCAGGGCTCTAGTGCGGCTTCTGGGCCCTGCTCGTCCCAGGGGGACCTGCTCTGTGCGCTGGGTGGGGCCCGCCTGCTCTCCCCCCGTCCCATCCCGTCCCGTCCCCGGGCACGCGGGTCAGTCACACAGAGGGCGTGCGGGGCTGTCACACACACAGAGGGCGTGTGGGGCTGTCACAGAGGGCGTGCGGGTCAGTCACACACATGGCGTGTGGGGCTGTCACACACACAGAGGGCGCGTGCTTCACACGAGTCATCTCAGCAAATGTAACATCACTTTTTAGAGCCTGAAGTTTGTAATAAAAGTACTTTACCTTATCCTGGTCACCAAAGCTTGATGTTTTCAATGCGCTGCTTTTTTAAACTTTTTCCCGAAAGCAACACTACTTAAAGGCCGGACAGGACACATTCTGAGGTGTGTTCGTGTCTGCTCAACTGCCGTGCTGTATCCCAGGCTCTGGAGCCCCTGGCGGGCATGGCTGGCGGTGAGGGCACTGGGGTTCGGGTGGGGAGCTCAGCCATTTCGTCCTTGTGCTCTTACAGCTGCCTGGGTCACTCTGTTCTGATTGCTTTGTGTGCACTTGAACAGGTGTGTGCTCGTGTGCATGCGGTACCACGGCTTTCTGCTCACGGCTCGTGTGTGCGTGAGCTACCACGGCTGTCTGCTCACGGCTCACGTGTGTGTGGTACTGTGGGCTATGTGCTCACGGCTCACGTGTGTGGTACTGCGGGCTGTGTGCTCACGGCTCACATGTGCGTGGTACTGCGGGCTGTGCTCACGGCTCACGTGTGTGGTACTGCGGGCTGTGTGCTCACGGTTCACGTGTGCGTGGTACTGCGGGCTGTGTGCTCACGGCTCACGTGTGCGTGGTACTGCGGGCTGTGTGCTCACGGCTCACGTGTGCGTGATACTGCGGGCTGTATGCTCATGGCTCGTGTGTGTGGTACTGCGGGCTGTGCTCACGGCTCACGTGTGTGTGGTACTGCGGGCTGTGTGCTCATGGCTCGTGTGTGTGGTACTGCGGGCTGTGCTCACGGCTCACGTGTGTGTGCGGTACTGTGGGCTCTGCTCACAGCTCACGTGTGTGTGTGTGGTACTGCGGGCTGTGTGCTCACGGCTCACGTGTGTGGTACTGCGGGCTGTGTGCTCATGGCTCACGTGTGGTACTGCAGGCTGTGTACTCATGGCTCACGTGTGAGCTACTGCGGGCTGTGCTCACGGCTCACGTGTGTGTGGTACTGCTGGCTGTGCTCACAGCTCACGTGTGTGGTACTGCGGGCTGTGTGCTCACAGCTCACGTGTGTGTGGTACTGCGGGCTGTGTGCTCACAGCTCGTGTGTGTGTGCGGTACTGCGGGCTCTGTGCTCACAGCTCACGTGTGTGTGTGCACGGTACTGCGGGCTGTGCTCATGGCTCACGTGTGTGTGCGGTACTGTGGGCTGTCTGCTCACGACTCGTGTGAGCTGCAAGCTGTGGGCTCACGTGTGTGTGTGCGGTACTGTGGGCTGTCTGCTCACGGCTCACCTGTGTGAGCTGTGGGCTGTGTGCTCACGGCTCACGTGTGTGTGGTACTGCGGGCTGTGTGCTCACGGCTCACGTGTGTGGTACTGTGGGCTGTGTGCTCACGGCTCACATGTGTGAGCTGCGGGCTGTGTGCTCATGGCTCACGTGTGTGGTACTGCAGGCAGTCTGCTCATGGCTTGTGCATCATGTGCTGAGAGGAACAGCCTGGCCCGCTGTGTACCCAGGGCATCTTCCCTACTTTGTACGAAGGCCCCATGTCGGCTCGTGTGATACCGGGCATGTTCTAGCAGGGAAACGAGGTCGTGTGCAGGGTCGGCCCCCTTCCTAGTCATGCGGACGTGCCCCCTTTAAGTGCCAAGATGCCTCAGTGTTCTGTCCCCAGCGGGGCTCTCCCTTGGCCGTCTCCTGAACAGGACAAGGCGCTGACACAGGAGCTGTCACGGAATGACATGACAGCATTGTCCTGACACCTCCTCTTGCCCCTTTTCCTCGTCTGCTCCCCTTTGTGGTCCTCTCCTCCCCGGCCATGCATGGAGGGAGGGAGGGGCTCCCACGTGGCCTCAGCTCTCAGACGGGCCCCCAGCTCAGTCAGGAGTTGACCAGCCCTGCCAGAGGCTCACGTTGCCTGGAGCTGGCAGCAGGTGACGTCCCAGGGACAGTGCGGGCGCGGCTACAGCCTCCGGGCTAGAGCCCTGGTCTCGAAACCCTGTCAGTTCTCACCTTGTGCACAGCAAGCGCTCTGTGCGGCGTTGGAGCTGGTGTGTGGCTTGTCGGTACAGCCGTGTCCCCTTCCTTCTGCCTCCTGTGACCAGGGTCCCACATGACCTGTGTTTACACTGCAAGAGCCCCGGCCAGGCAGGCTCCGCACACGCTCCTGTGGGCCTGCTCTCAGGTGCACGTGTGGCTTGTGAGGAGCTGCTGGCTCCAGGCTCCTGCCCTGTTCCCGCCTCCCCCCGACGTGCCGCTCACTGCAGCCTCTGCGCCAGGACAGGCTGCTGTTAGTGCACCACCTGGGATGCGTGGGACGCTGCAGGATGACCCTTGTCGCCTCTGCCCAGGAGGCTGATGCACAGCCAGGGGACCCAGTGGCTTCTAGCAGAAGGTAAGGGAAAGGGGGGACTCTGTTCTTCCCCTAGACCTGTATTTTCCCTTTGTAATCTTCCATTCCTTCCTTCCTTTTGACTACAAGTGCCTCTTTCTACCTACTTCATTCCCTGAGTTCTTATTGTTGTGGGTTCTAACACAGAACAGCTGGATTAAATGCTATAAATCCCATCAGCTCTCCTCTCTCCAGCTCATGTGCTGGTCTATTATCTGGAGTTCCGGCCCTTCCTGTTCCCGCGTTTGGCGGATCTACAAAACCCGAATCTGTGGACTGTGCCTCCTGTGGGGAGAGCACGCTGGCGGCCATAACAAAATGAGGGGTGAAGTCGGAGGACTCCTCTGTCTGCTTATCTGCCCTAAGGAGGAATCAGAGCGCCGTCTTGTCCTTGCAAGTACATGCGCTTCGGTTTCCCTTTGGGTTCTGAAAACGTGGCCCTGACATGGAGGACACGCGGATCACACGTAAGCTCCAGCCCGCACGGCTGATGACGCTGTGCAGGGACGGCGTGACTGTCTGAGCACACCAGGGGTGCCGGCCACACTCGGGGGAGAACTGTGTCTTTCAGCAAGGACTTCCCATTCCGTTAAGTCCAGCAGTGAAAAGACGGCGAAACATTCTGTGGAAAAAGGTCACTTCTTGGTCACATCCATGAGGATGATGCTGTCACTGGTGTCAAGCCCGCCGCCTGGCAGGGTGCCCGGTCACCACGCTGCCGACACGCGAAGCAGCCAAGCCTTTTTGTGACGTGGTTGTGACGCTCTCGCTTTATGACCAGGAAAGTGTATCTGACTTTGTCTGAAAAAATTTACACCCAAACGTGTGTGTGACCTGCACTGAAATAGGGGCCCCCTGGAGCCGGAGGTGCCCGACCTGTGGCTTCCGTGGGCTGCAGTGAAGGAAGAGAACTAATGCTGATGACGCTGACGAGCAAAAACAAAAGTCACAAAGACGATCTCATGTTTTAAGACTATTGACGAATTTGCGTTGGGCCACATTCAGAGCCGTCCTGGGCCCGTGGGTCAGACACGCTGGGTTTAAGGGGGACAGTGGAGACGCTGTGAAAGACGGCGAGTCACGCGACTGGGGTTCCTGGCCGTCTCAGCTCCTGTCTCTTCCATTCAGAGCTACTTGTATCTATGCTGCTCCTGGAAGAGTATCTCCCCCTAGTGAGAATCTGGTCTTTCCCATCAGTGCGTGTGCAGTGCGTGTGGTCGTGCACATGGTTCAACTTGCTGGGAAACTTACCTCCCAACAGCCTCAGGCTGCACGGCAACGTCTACCTGCCTTCGGTGTTTGCAACTGAGACCAAGCCCAGTGTGGTGTGTATTTAATGCTGAGTAACGCAGCCATTTCTCCTTCCTGATTAACTTAAGCCAAGTTTGTCCAGCCCACAGCCCAGGACAACTCTGAACGCAGCCCAACACAAATTCTTAAAACGTGAGATTTTTGTGACTTTTTTTTTAGCTCATCAGCTACCGTTCGTGTGTGTGTGTTTTATGTGTGGCCCAGGAAAGCCAGAAGGTTGGACGCCCCCGTTTTAAACACTGAAGAAACAGGTCAGTGTTTTGGTAACGGAGACGTTAGTGCTGTTACTGTGGTTCGTGTGCTTCTCAGGGGCGTCCGGCTCACAGAGACCAGGGCTCGTGGGGATGGACGGCCGTGTGCGTGACGTGGACCCCGCAGCACACTGAACACGACAGGCGTGTGGCGTGTCCCGTGAGCCCGCTGTGTGCGGGGTCTCGTTGCCCCCGGTGCCCTCACTGTGTCCCTAGGGGAGGCAGCCACCCTGCGTTGGGTTTTTGAGTCTGTGCCCCCAGAACCCATCCCCCCGATGCCGCCTCGCAGGTGTGGATGAGCCGAGGGGTAACGTGGAGGATGGAAGCCTTGAATTCTAAGAGAGAAGAGGTGCCCTGAGTTACCTGGTTTGGGAAACTGGGCGACATGGGCCTCAAGCCCCCCCACCCCCACACCCCTTTCACTGTAACCGCCTGTGGCTTTTCTGGATCCTGGGGAAAAGCGAACCAAGTGAAAAAAGCCACCGAGTACAGAACCGAGTCCCGGCCTCCCAGGCTGGGCGGTTTCTGCACAAAGACGGCGGCCTCCTCACCAAGTGCCTGCCGAGTGGCTGCGCCCCCAGGACGCACCTCAGCGCGTGGGTTCTCGTCCTGCCGCACGATGTGCCTGTGAGCTCGCCTCCCATGTGGGACGGGCACAGCCGAGGTGAGACAGAGGTGCACGTGTGGGGTGGAGATGAGGCACAAGGCGCATTCAGATTCGTACAAGTGAGCGCTTTATTCAAGTATATCAACGTAGGGACTTCGAAACGGTCCCCAGCTTAAAACGCCTCCCTTGAAACAGGAGCAGCTCGCCCCATGCGTCTCCTGGGAGAGTAGGCGACGTGGTCTCAGCCGCCGTCCCTCAGTCCACGTCCTAGAGTGAGGAGGAGACGCAGCGTCAGGCCTGTGCAGCGCGCGTCAGGGGCCCACGGGCCTCGCGCTGCTGAGGACGCGCGTTCGGCTTCTGTGGCCTCAGTCCTGACAAGACGCTTGCGGTGCCGCCCCTGCTGGTCCTGCCCTCATCTGCGCTCACGCCGGGGACGGGGAGCCTGGGCCTGTGGGCCCCGCGACCACAGCACCAGGGCCTCCAGCCTCTGCTCCGACGGCTGCCCCGGGGCTCCCACCACTCCCCACACCCCCTCGGCCAGAGCAGCACACCCGTGAGGGCCCATCACCCCCCAGATGCCACTCCCCTGACGCCCCACTGGGACAGGTGACGGTTTCCTGCAGCCTGACTCGGGAAGGCTCGTGCCGTAACCAGTGGACGTGTGGCAACCAGCGGACGTGCGGCTGGGGTCTGAGCAGGCGCGGGCGGGCGCCTTACAGCTGCACCCCAGTCTCTGCTCCGCAGGAACCACTGCACAGACAGGCCCCCCCGGGACCGACACGGGACCCCCCCCCCCGCGTCTGAGGACCACCGTGCTGGGAGCCCGTGGGGACGGCCGTGCCCAGCCCTGGCGTGAGCCGCCTGCGTTCCGGAAGGACGTGTCAGCAGGCGGGTCAGACGCGCAAGCAGCGCTCCCAACACACAAGAGCCCAGCGTGGTCGGTACGTTTGGGTTGAGAGACGACACAGCCCTCAGGCAGCCCTGTGAGCGGCGGCCTCCCCGGTTACAGGACACGCGTTTTGTGGGGCAGGTTCTCGGTAGTGCACCCCCTACCTGCTCTGTCCCCCACCCTCCTGGGTGACGCGATCACGCTTGTCCTTTGCGTGGCTGGGGCGGCCCCACGGGAGTCCCCAGCTTCCACCTCCCAGGCCCCAGGTGCCCCAACCCCGGGTTGCGTCGGAGAGCACAGGAGGGCGTCTGCAGAGGAAGCGGTGCTGGGCACGCGTTACACCTCCCCGCCCGGGCGGGACGCCCCTGACAGTCGATCCCCAGTCCCCGGGCCCCGGCCTGATCCCCCGTCCCCTGTCCCCTGGCCCCGTCCCAGTCCCCAGGAGCACAGGGCTCGGGCGAGGGAGAGGAGGGAGCGCGGTCCTTACGTCTCTGAGGAGGCTCCTCACGCAGGCGAGCAAGTTGTGGCTGATGAAGCTCACGGTCGTCTGGAATACGCTGCGGAGCAGGGCCGGACTGTGGTCGGCCACCTTGCGGGCCAGCAGCAGCACCAGCACCAGCGTGGCCTTGTCCTCCTCCACGTCCCGGGGGCACGCGGGCGCCAGCTGCCCCAGCGCCGCGGCCAGGCACGTCCTCCTGTCCTGCGGAGGAGCGGTGATCACAGCCCCGGGGACCCGGTGGAGGGAGCAGCTGGTGAGGCAGGGCACCCCCTTCCCTGGGACGCCCGGCTCAGCGGCGGCCTGAGGAGCCGTGTGTGCTGAGGTGACGGGCGGGGCCAAGCTCCCCACCCTGCGCGGGGGGCCCCTCCACGCACGTGGCCCTGAGAGCCATGTGCACTCCAGGGGGTCCCAGGCCCTGCTCACGGGGGTGCCAGGGGCTCAGGGGGCACCGCCACCAGCACGGAGGGGGAGGGACAGCCCGTCAGACCCACACGGGCTGCCAGGCGCCCGGCTTGTGCCAAGTTCAGCCCACGCTGTGGGAGGGGTTGCGACGCCTGCAGACCCCCTGACAGCTGCCGGGGACACGGGGACAAGGGGTGGGGGACTGGCCGCCACAGGGACAGCCGCCTGGGGCAGGAGGGACGCTCGCACTCAGCTGGTTATCAGGGAGCAGGCCTGCCCGAGCCCCAGGAAGGAGGTAGCATGGCCGGGGGCACCCGGCCCCCCGCACCCGCTGTGGCGTGACAGGAACGTGCCTCAGGGTCCCCGCGGGTACTTCTGTCCAGAGGGACAGCGACCTGAGAGTCACGAACATCTGGTTCATTTTGGGGGCGGCTTCTGTCCCCGAAGGCCCATCTCATGAGGGTGGCTACCGGGCGCCCCACGTCCCAGCGCATCCCGGGCTGGGCGCCCCGACTCACCTCCTCCGACAGGCGCGCGTCCATGAAGCGCCGGGCCAGGCGGTCCACCAGCCCTGCGGGGACGCCAGGGTCCATGCGGTCCCCGATCTGGGCGAGCTGCCGGGCCACGGCGCGGATGGCCGCCTCCTGATCCTGCGAATCTGAGTCCCCGCCGGGCCACAGACGCGTCAGCCGGGGCCCCGCGCTCCGGGCCCCACTGCGCCCCCGGAACAGGCCGGGGGGTCCCCCCTGTGCCCCCAGGAACGGGCCGCACCCGGTGGCGGGGGACCGGGGTCCCCCCTGATGCGTTGCTCACGGGCCTGGGGGGCGGCCGCGCAACGGGGCGCACGTGCCCCCGGACACCGACCGGGTGCTGCCCCTCCGGCTCCCTGCGGGGCTCAGGATGGGGCCGCCCGGCACCGCGCACGTCCCAGCCATGCGGGCCGCGGCTGGCCAGACGCCCACCTGTCCCCGCGGTGTCCGGGCAGAAGCGGCTGCAGCGGTTCCCGTCCGTCTGCAGCTGGTCGTCATCTCCCGGCAGCTCTTGGCGCAGCGCCTGCAGCTCGGCCCGGCAGCCGTGGCCGGCGCTGTTCTGCAAGAAGCCGAGCACCAGCAGGCCGGCCACGCGCTTGTCCTGGAGGCGGGAGCCATCGCGGACCTGAGACACAGGGGGCGAGGTCTGCGGGCCGTGCGGGCACGGGGGGCGGAGTGGCCCCCAGTTCCGAGGCGTCAGAGGCGCGCGTGACGCGTAGGAGCCCTGACGCCACGAGGTCAGTGAGTTAAGCCCACACCCAGCACAGGTACGGTGTGCGCGTGCCCGCGTGCAGGTGCACCTGCGTGCGTGTGCGTGCAGAGGAGTGAGCATGCGCCTGCGGGGGGGGGGCGTGCTTACGTGCGCAGTTTACGGTGCCCGCCCCGCAATGAATTCCGTGCTGTGTATATTTAACCAGTTTTTAGAAACGGAGAAAGCCAAGGAGAATGGTAACAAAGCCCTGCGCTTGGCCTCTCCGCACCGTCAGCACGTCCTCCCGGCTGCCCTCGAGCGGACGCGGAAGGGCTGGGGGTGCGGGCACGGCGGGCAGGGAGCGCAGCGGCCCCGATGGGTGTGCGTGGCTGTCCCCGAGCTTGTTCACGGCCCGGTTCGGGGACGCCCTGCTGCAGGGGCGGCCTGTGACCTGTCCCACCCCCCGCAGCCTACTCGAGCTCAGGTCAGAAGCCTCAGCAGAGGCGGGGCCTTCCTGCCTGCGACGCGGGTGACACAGGGCACCCGGGCTGCGCTGCGCGGGGACCGGCGCCCTGACCCCCGGGGGCGTCTGACCTTGGCGTCCATGGCACAGGCGGCTGGAGGGCGTCGCTCACAGGTAGCAGGGCAGCGGCCTGCAAGAGGATGAGGGCGCAGGTGGGCGCTGGTCCCGGCAGGGCAGTCCCCCGGGACCCTCCACGGGGACCCCCGTCCCCAGAGCGCCCCTCGCCACCCCGCCTGGCTCGGCCCCGGCGGATGCGGCCCTGGGCGACAGCCCCGCGAGGAGCTCTGTTGACCCCTGGGACGGGCGCTCAGCCCCTGGGGGGACAGGACGCCGTGTGACACAGGACCGGACGGTGGCGGTGAGGTGACCTGGAGCCAGAAAGGCCAATTCCTGGGGCTCCTTGCTGTGGAAGCTCCATGGTCAGCGGCACCGGAGCCCCGGGAGCCCAGGCTCGGGCTGCGGCTGCAGGGAAAGGACGGGACATGCCGGGGACTTTATGGAAACGAGGGTGTCGCGCCACCTCCGCCTGCACGTCGCACAGGAGAGGACGCGGGTCTGGCCGGGAACTGAGCACCAGGCCGGTGATGGAGCCTGATGGAAGCTAAAGGCAGCGAATTCAGAGAACAGCCTCTAAAAACAGCGCCACCGAAAGATCGGATGCCAAAGGCTCGTGAAAATGCAGAGACGGGGGAGCCGGGAGGGCACGGCGGGCGCAGCGAGGATCGAGTCCCGGCTCGGCCCGTGCGGACCCATGTGCTGTACTGGGGTGACTCCCGTGCGGGAGCCCCCAGTTCAGGTCTCGCCCTCCGCAGCGCGGTCGTTTGGGGTTCATCCGTGGGTGAGGGGCCGCCCGGGGCAGGGGGCTCCCGACCCCGGGTTCCAGCAGGGGCTGCTGGTCCATCTCCGTGAGGGGTCGCGGCCTCTGGGCTGTGAAAACAGTCGGTGCCAACGGAGCGCCCCAACTCGGCTCCGTGCTCAGCCCGGACCGGAGGGTCCACGTCACGGGGGCCCCCACGAGAAAGCAGGGCTTCCTGAGGCGCAGGTCTGGGGCCAGTGACCACCCCCAGGTGGTACCTTGCTGCCTGGAACGCGGGGTAACGAGGGACGTCCGCTGGGTGGGTGGGTGTGGCTAAGCTTGGCCACGCCCCCTCCCCAAGAGGGGAGCAAACACCCGCTGGGAAGTTCCCAGAGAGGTTCCACCACAGCATCACTGGCCTTGACCCCAGGTCCCCAGCATCCTGGGCCTGGCTGTGCCGCCACCTCCCCTCGCCCCCCACCCCTGCCATACACAGGCAGCTGGGCCCAGACGGTCAGTACCCCTCTGGACCCCCTCTGGTCTCCCCTTCCTGTCTCCTAGGAGATGCCCTGCAGGGGGTGGGGGCGGCCTTCCCAGCCCCACAGACCTGACTTCCCAGAAGCCGTCCCTGCACTAATAGCACTCCTGCACTAACACCCCTGTGCTAATAGCACCCCTACGATAACACCCCTGCACTAACAGCGCTCCTATACTAACACCCCTGCACTAACAGCGCCCCTACGATAACGCCCCTGCACTAACAGCGCCCCTACGATAACGCCCCTGCACTAACAGCACCCCTGCACTAACATCCCTGCACTAACAGCGCCCCTATGATAACACCCCTGAACTAACAGTGCCCCTATGATAACACCCCTGCACTAACAGCGCTCCTACACTAACACCCCTGAACTAACAGCACCCCTGCGCTAACACCCCTACGATAACACCCCTGCACTAACAGCACTCCTGCACTAACGCCCCTGCACTAACGATGCACTCACTGACCTGACCCCAGGCCCCCAGCCCTGACTTCAGCTGGCCCTCCCTGGAGAAACAGATCTGACCCCCGAATGGTCAGTGCTGTAAGCCCCCAGGGCAAAGCAACAACTAAGAGGCCCACACACTCCTCACCCACAGAAGGACCCCCTAGAGGTGGGCAGATGGGGGGGGTCCCAGCAGGAGCGCCTGACACAGGGCCAGTCCTGGGCCCTGGCTGGGGCCCCCTGAACACTCATCCCCACACGAAAAACACCTCAACGTGCACAGAACTTTACAGAATGAGCTGAGAATTAAAAGCAGGTGTGTGTCTATGCAAATTAAACCAAATGAGGACGTAGACGTGCCCAGTAATGGAATTCGGCAAGAGTACCGTTGCCTCAGATAAAGCTTAGGGACAAGGGTCCACACACAAGAACAGCCTGCAGAGGGTCAGCAAGTCAGACACACACACATACACAGACATGCACACATATACACACGTGTACTCACAGAAACACATGCACATACGCACAGACACCGAAACATGCACATGCACACACCTGCACACATACACAGAAACACATGCACACATATACACATGAGCACACTGGACACAAACACAGGCACATATATATACACACATACATACTCATATGCATACTCAGGCACATTCACATTCACACAGACAGAAACAGACATGCACATGCATACTCACATGCACACATACACACTCATGCAGTCACAGAAACACATGCACATATACATTCACATGGACACAGACATGCACAACATACACTCACACAGACATGTACAATATACACATTCACACACATACACATGCACAGACTCACACGCACATGCGCACACATGCCCACAGACATGGAAACACACACAGACCCTCTAAGACTGGGGTGCTGGGGCCTGGGCCACAGTGCCCACTTCCCCTCCTCTGAAGGAAGCAGGTGTCTTAAGCTCATGAGAGTATGAGGTGAACACTGCTGGGCCCACCGGCCAGCACGCAGTCAGCACACGGTCAGCAGCACAGGAGCTTCCTAACAGCCACATGGGTCCTGTCCAGACAGCAGCTCTGCCCCGTGATGAAAATATCACAGCCGTGCAGCCCGTCCTGGGCGTCCCCCCGCCCCCTAGGCTCCCGGTGGGCAGGGGGCCTCCCGGGCCACTCAGGGCCGTTTCCAAGCAGCTACTCCTCAAGCCGGACTATGATCTGAGAGTCCTCTTGTCCCCTAAACTGACAGCACTACTGAGGGGAGGTCATTCAACCACTTCCTCCTCTCCTCGGACCCTGAATACAAACATGTAAAGAGCCAGCCTAGAACGCCATGCGCGAGGCCGCAGAACCCCCCAGAGCGGCCGTTTTGGGCATCATGACCGATGACCGAGTTTCCTTTAATTTGAAACTTCCCCATTTAGACGATGCAGGCAGGAAGAGGAGGCTGGGGGACCTGCAGGGTGCTTCTTGGGGAGAAACCCCACTGAGAGGCCCTGACATGGTCCTGGGAAGCCACCCTGCCCCACACACCTCATCACCCTGCTGCCTGAGGGGAGGGAATCAGAAAGACCACAGCCCTGGGGAAGCCGGGACGACTCAGCAGGTTAAGCGCTCGCTCTGTAGCCCTGGGGACCAAGGATCGAATCCCGGCCATGGTCCATGTGGACCCATGTGCTGAACTGGGGTGAGCTTCCCATGCAGGGGGCCCCAAGCTCAGTTCCTGCCCTGCACGGCCCCCGCCCACCTGTGTGGAACAAAACCACGTTGAAAACGAATGACGTACAACTATGGAGATGGCTCTGGGCCCTCCCCCTTCCCTCTGTCTGTGTCAGAAACAAAATAAATCTTAAAAGGCCACAGCCTCTCCACTGTCAGACCGGCCGCATTTGGGGAAGGGGGCGGTGATGGCGGTGACCCCGGGCACGTTACATAACCTCTCCAGGCCTCAGTTTCCCCATCTGAAAAATAGGGGTAACCTAGTTTCCGATGACTGTGATGGCCACCTGAGCTAATTAATGCACGTGTAGTTCTCTGTAAGTGCATCTCTAACAGGCCTGACAATTCAGTTTGCGAATTTGCCACCGTGTGCTGACGTTGGCAGCACTGGACAAACGACTCGGGAAGGTTTCATGAGCTTGGTGTATCGGCATCTCACAGCTGTGCTCGTGTCAGCGTGTGACGGTGTCTTGCTGAGTGGCGTCCGTGGTGGCGGTTGAGTGTTTTTGTGTGCCGTCATAGGAATGTCGAAGCTTGAATTAGAGCAACGAACAAACGTTAGATGTCTTGTGAAACTCGGCAAGAGAGGAAGTGAAATCAGGGACGTGTTAGCCCAAGTTGATGGGGATCATGCCGTGAAGCAAACAGCAGTGCACAAACGGATTCAATGTTTTTCTGAGGGGAGAGAAAGCATCACTGAGGAAGAGAGGTCAGGGCGGCCAGTCACGAGCAGAACTGACGACATTACAAACATTCATGGAGTTCTGCATCAAAATCATCGGCTGACTGTGAGAAGCACAGCAGACCAAGTCATCATCAACAGAGAAACAGTAAGGAAAATCTTCACTGAAAATCTTGGGATGAGAAAAGTGTGTGTAGAAATGGTCCTGAAAATGCTCACTGATGAGCAAAAGCAAAGGAGAGTTGATGCTTGCCAAGACCTTGTGCAGAGGCCAGATGCTGTTTTGGGCTGTGTTATCACTGGTGATGAAGCATGGGTGTACCAATACGACCCTGAAACACAGCGTCCAAGTGCACAATGGAAGTCAGCCAATTCTCCACGACCAAAAGAGTTCTGTCAGTCCAAATCAAGGGTCAAAATGATGTTGCTGCGGAAGCTGGGATGGCTCAGCGGGTTAAACACTTGCTTCGCAACCCTGGAGCCGGAGGATCAAATCCCGGCTCTGACCCATGCGGACCCATATGCTGAGCAGGGATGTGCCCCCAGTTCAGTTCTTGCCAGGGCCCATGCCGGAGGCTCCCCGCCCAGTTCCCCTGTGTAGCCCCGCACCCACCTGTGGAGTGAAACTATATGCAAAACTAATGCTGTCAACTATGGAGACTGCTCTGGGCCCTCCCAGTTCTCTCTGTCTCTCTGTCTCTTTGTCAAAAACAATAAAAATAAATCTTTAAAAAAAAAACACGATGTTGCTAACTTTTTTGATATCAGAGGGATTGCTCATTATGAATTTGTACCAACTGGACAAACCATCAGCCAAGCTGACTACGTGGAAGTGCTGAAAAGGCTGCGTAAAAAAGTGACACGAGGGGAAGCCGGGATGGCTCAGTGGGTTAAGTGCTCACTTTGTAGCGCCGGGGACCGAGGATCGAGTCCCGGCCCCGGTCCGTGCGGAACCATGTGCTGAACTGGGAGCTCCCCCAGTTCAGTTCTCTCTCTGCCTCTCTCTCTCTCTCTCTCTCTCTGTCAAAAATTAATAAAATAAATAAACTTTAAAAAAAAAAAAAAAAAGTAAGACGAAAATGACCTGAACTTTTCACCAGCAACTCGTGGCTCTTGCATCACGACAATGCACCAGCTTACAAGACACTGTCTGTGAGGGAGTTTTCAGCCAATCAACAAATCACTGTATTGGAACCCCTCCCTGCTCACCGGACCTGGCCCCCAATGACTTTTTTCTTTATCCAAAGATAAAGGAAACATTGAACTGAAGACATTTTGGTGACATTCAGGACGTCAGGGTAATACGACGACAGCTCTGATGTCCACTCCAATGAGTTCCCATATTGCTTTGCGGGGTGGACTGGGCACTTGCCGAGGGGAGAGCTTAGAAAGCGACGGTGGGATATCAGCAGTGAGGTGTGCAGCCCTCTTTCTAGGGCAAGTTCACACACTTCGCTGTCAGACCTCGTGTGTTATGGTTACGCATCACCCTCCTCGATGACCTGACCCTTTCAGAACCGTCGGTGGCTTTGGGTGGAAACACCTGTGACCAGCCAGAGGTGGCAGCCGGGCTGCTGCGAATCAGGCCCCGTGCAAGTGGGGCAGCTGGCCGCAGGGGCACCCCAGGCCCTGCCCTGCCCTCCCCAGCGCCCACAGCAGGACACACCCCTTGATCAGCTTGACCTTGAAGACAAGAGATACAACCCCCAGCCCGCACTGGACTGAGAGCCACTCCCCCCGCCTGCAAGGCCAAGACCCCAACCCTGGAGACCAACATCGTCCCACCCTCCTGCCCTGCGCCTGCCCTCAGCCCTCCTGAGTCTCATCGTTTGCAAGTGAGTCCAGTTCCTCCAAGCAGCCCCCCGGGATGGCCACGCAGTGAGGGTCCCTGGGCAAGGCCTTGGAGCCGGTGCACTATGCCCGGTCCCACCCCGCCCCCCCCCCCCCCCCCCCCCCCCCCCCCCCCCCCCCCCCCCCCCCCCCCCCCCCCCCCGCAGCCTTCTGCTCTCCCTTCAGAGGCCACTGCAGGTGGTCTGAGCCCCTCAGAAAGAGCCCACAGCTCCGCACCAAACACCACCGCCGGCACCCCGTGGGACAGCTGCATCTGCATGTCCCTGCCCACGACACCGCAGCCTGTCCCTCGTGGGCCCCCACGCCCAGCACAGAGCCCCCAAGAGTTTCCCGGGGTGCCCCCACTGTGGGCGGCAGGTCCCTTTTCTCCATGATGACCCCGTCGGGGGGTCTGCCCAGCCAGGCCTGTAAAACCAGGCGGCTCCTTCCTACTTCCAAGACCTGGCTCTTCCGGGAAGCGCGGCTCAGGGTTCCCGGCTCTGCGGGGCACAGGCGCCGGCCCGCGGGGCCGGGATGGAAGGTGGAGAAACCACATCCTCCCCCAGCTCCCTGGGCCCGCTCCAGAGGCGGGACCGCCCAGGTGCCCCGGGCCCGGCTCGGGCGCGCAGACAGGCGGGCCCCCGCGGGACGAGGCCCGAGGCAGGCCCGAGGCAGGCCCGAGGCAGCCCCGCAGCACCTGCCCGGAGCCCGGTGCTCCCGCCGCTGCAGGAACGAACGCGGCGCCGCCGGCCCGGCCACTTGGCGGCTGAGGACCACAGGGCTCCCCGGGGTCTCCCGGGGTCTCCCGGGGTCACCGGGTCATCAGGCCACCTGTCGCCCCCCGGCCAGAACCAGCGCGGCGGCCGGAGGCTCCAGGGCGGGAGCTGGGGCACGTGCTCCGTACCGGAGTCCAAGGTCTGCGCCGCCGCCTGCGCTCCGAGCCGGCGCCAGGCCAGGCTCCGCGTCCTGGGGGCGCGACCGCGCGGGCCCCCGTGAGCGCCCCGCCGAGCCCGGCGCGCACGTGGGGCGGCGGCGACCAAGCCAAGCGCGCCGGGCGGCTCCAGCGACGAGCCCGCGGTGGCTTCCGGGCCGAGGGGCACCGAGCGAACGAGGGCGGCCGGGGACGGATCCTGGTGAGCGGAGCGGGCCCCGTGGGCCGGGGCTCCCGAGCTCGGCACTCCGCGCAGGGACCCGGACGGCGACTCACCCACCGCCAGGAGCTGCAGGTCCACAGGGGCCGCGGGCGCGCGGGAGTCCGAGGCGCAGGGTACGCGGCGCTGCCCGCCCACTTCCTCTCCGTGCCCGGCGGCCTCAGCCCCCCCCCCAGCCCCGTGCTCCCTGCGGGGCCCCGCCTCGGGCCCGCCCCCGGGCCCGCCCCCGGGCCCGCCCCTAACTCTCGTCCGTCCGGGCCTGGCCCCGCCCCGGCCCCAAATCACGTCCGTCCGGGCCTGGCCCCGCTCTAGCCCCGCCCCAAGCCCACGTCTGTCTGGGCCTGGCCTCGCCCCAGACCCCGCCCAAAGCCCCTGCGAGCCCGGCCTGGCTCCGCCCCAGGCCCCGCCCCCGGTCCCGCCCCCAGCCCGTCCTGGGTCTGGCCCCGTCCCAGACCCCGCCCAAACCTTTGCGCGCCCTGCCTGGCCCCGCCCCCGGTCCCGCCCAGACCATGCCCCAAGTCCCCGTGCGCGCCCAGGCCTGAACCCGCCCCCGGTCCCGCCCCAAACCTGCGTCCGTCAGGGGATTGGCCCCGGCCCCGCCCCAAGCCCGTCCTGGGCCTGGCCCGGTCCCAGACCCCGCCCAAGCCCCTGCGCGCCCTGCCTGGCCCCGCCCCCGGCTCGCGTCCGCCCGGGGCTGGCCGCGCCCCAGACCCCGGCTCCGCCCTCCCGCGCTGCGGGCCGCCGGGCGCGGAGCTGGCTGGACCCGGCGCGTCTGGCCGGGACAGGGGGCTGGGCGCGGCCCGGCGGAGAAGCCGAGGTACCGTGGACGTGACCTTGGCCCAGGTCGCGGTCCTTGTCACGGGCGCCGCCTTCCTTGTCTGCCCGGCGGGTGCGGAGGCCGGAGGCTGGCGGCTCCCGGTCCTCCCGGAACAACGAGGGGCGACCTGGGAAGCCCCTCCGCCGCCGCCGCCGCCGGCCTCGGCCGGGCAGGAACACGCGTGGCGCCCCCGGGAGACACGGACACGGGGAAGCGCCTTTCGAGGCGGGACGAGGGAGCGACCGGGACCCCGAAAGTCGCTTCCCGGAACCGAGACACAGAAACCGAACCGCACGCGGGGGAAGCGGGGCCCCGGGCGGGCTTGGGGCTGAGTGCCAGGGATTGAATGCGGCCCCGACCGCGCAAACCTGCGGGGATGGGGCGACCTGTGTCCCCCCACAGGGGGCCCCGGTTCCGTTCCTGCCCCGCGGGGCCCCACGTCCACCCGTGTCGTGTGCGAGGAACCCACATCACAGCCGATGATGTGCAGCCATGGACATGGCTCCGGGCCTCCCCTTCTGTCTCTGTCTGTCTCTCTATCTCTCTGTCCAAAAAAAGAAACAATCGATACGTAAAAAATAGACGATCACCACTCCTGGTAAAGCAAACGGGACAGAACCCCCCGTGGGCAGCGGGCGGTAGGCTGAGCCCCCAGCCACGCGTCCTGGGTCCCGGCCCCACTTCCGAAGGTCCCTAACTGCGTCGGAAAGAGGACACGTCTTCAAAAACGTCCCCAAAGAGCTGGCTTCTGAAGGGCAGTTTCTAAAGTCTGTCGTGGCTGAACCCTGTCTCCCCTCAAACCTGCACGTGGAAGCCCTGGCCCCGTCTGTCGGAACGGGCCCCCGAACCCGCCCGCGGGAGCCCTGGCCCTGTCTGTCAGAACGGGGTGGTCTCGAGGCCATGGATGTGGCCACCCACTGAGGGACGATCCTGAGGGGACCCAGGAGGGCCCGGGAGGCACTGTCTCCTCAGCATGGAGGCCTCAGGAGAGACCCACCTTGTCCACACCTTGACCTTGAACGTCTGGCCCCCAGACCTGAGGGACAGTCAGTTGTCCCCTGGGTCTGTGGCCCCCACAGCTGGCCCTGTTCACGGCCTGTGAACCTTACCAGACCACCCTCCTCCCTGGGAATGGGGGTCTCACAGGGTCTTGTCCTAACCCAAGGTCAAGGGCAAAGCTCACCCTTTTTTTTTTTAAGATTTATTTTATTGTTTTTGACAGAGAGACAGAGAGAAGGGGGAGGGCCCAGAGCCGTGTCCATAGTTGTACGTCATCAGTTTTCCACATGGTTTCATTCCACACAGGTGGGCGGGGGACCTCCCTCATGGGAAGCTCACCCCATTTCAGCATATGGGTCCACATGAGCCGGGGCCGGGATTCGATCTTCAGACCCCTGGGCTGCCAAGCTAGCGCTGAACCCACTGAGGCCTCCCGGCTTCCCCTCACCAGGAAGTTTTCTCTCCCACACAGCAAACTCCAGAGGCAAGAGCGAGCCCTGGAATATGTGCACACATCTCAGACTGGTAGTAAGATGATTGTTAGTATATAGTTATTGGGTTGTAAAAAAGAAAAGAAAGAAAAAAAACATAAAATTTCCTCAGAACTGGGTTTAGAAACCTTGGAACATCAGGAGGACTGAGACCCTCCCATCCCGTCACTTCCCAAAACGACAGGCCCTGAATCCCCAACAAGTTTCCTGCTATTTCCAATGTTTCCAGGAGATGGCAGTAGGGCCTTAAAAAAAAGAAAGAAAAAAAGCCGACCAGGGATGGAAGGAAATGAGTAAGAACAAGGACTCGCACTCGCTGCAGAGTTCTGTCGTTTCCTGTACTAGCCTGGAACCCGCCCTTTGCCTCTTGCCTCTTCCATCCAGAGATCAGCCCAGCCTGTCCTGACCTCTCCCAGCTGTTTCTGTGTTTTATGACAACAGACCCCCTTCAATCCCATTCCGTGCTGTCAGAGCCCCTCAGGACAGGGACAGGGACACTCACCGCAAAGGTCCGGGTAGCAGGTGCTGAGGGGGATTTTCTTAGATGGCCGAGGGCTGTGCCGCCTTCACTTCAGACCTTTGTCAGTCAGCTGGAGTTTTTATGGCTCTTTGTTAAAAGCCTGAACTTGGAATCTAGGGCAGAACTCCGTGCTTCCTCTTGGCTCCTTTCCTACAGACACAGCAGGGCTGTTACTTTGTAAAGGGTGTCCCAAAATTCACGCAAGAAGTAAGTTTGATAGAAAACACAGGTTTATAATTAAAAATTGTAAATGTTCATTGCTCAACAATGAAAACGCGTTGCTCTTTCGTGGAGCGCTCCATTTTTCATAACCCTGAACTGTCAGCTGTCACGCTGTCTTATTTTTCGTTGGCAACACTTTACTGTACAAATGACGCAAAATTCAAATCTTGCGTGAATTTTGGGACACCCTTTAGCTAAGTGGTAACCCACACCATCGCATTCGTTACTTCGTATCATACGTTACTCTGTATAACACCTTACTCTGTATCACACGTTACTCTGTATAACACCTTACTCTGTATCACACGTTACTCTGCATCATACATTACTCTGTACAACACCTTACTCTGTATCATACGTTACTCTGTACACCTTACTCTGTATAACACGTTACTCTGCATCATACGTTACTCTGTATAACACGTTACTCTGCATCATACGTTACTCTGTATAACGTGTTACTCTGTATCATATGTTACTCTGTATAACGTGTTACTCTGTATCATATGTTACTCTGTATAACGTGTTACTCTGTATCATACGTTACTCTGTATAATGTGTTACTCTGTATAACACTTGACCGCAACCACCAGGAGGGCTTCATTCATGTCTGGGGGCCTTAGCTATTCCGAGTCCCTTACGATGAACTCACTTTCATCATCAACGGTCGTGGGACAAAAGTCTGTGTGACATCTCAGGAAGAAACCGAGGCACAGAGAGGCCACGTGACTTTCCCAAGGTCGCACGTGAAGCTCGTAACTGGCTGGGACCGTAATCCAGGCGCCATGGCCCCAGAGCCTTCTTCATGAACACGTGACACCGGCTATAGGAGGTGAGCTTGCCAGCAAACCAAGGCAACATGGGCCTGGTATTGCTATTATCCCTACTTGTCAAGCAGAAACGGAAGCTCTAAGCACCTGGCCTCCATGGTGGGGCTGGAACAGTCACTGGACATTTCTCACCAGATCCTACGCTCAAGGACCTTTTTAAAGAACCACCCCTAGCGAGACCGGTGGCCCGACTCCCAGTGTGTGGGGACTTGTGGGGGGGGGGGAAGCGTCTTGTGAACGTGGAGGTGGCCGTCACCATTCCTCTATTTTGTGTCCCACTGGGGAAGCGTCCGGAAGCCAGTGGGCCGGTGGGCGAGTGAGCTGTCGTCTTCTCTCTGACACGGAGGTGGGCAAACAGGAACCATGCGGTGCCACATGTAGCAACCGCAGAGACGCACGTGTCAACAGGCGGGGGTTGGAACCTCCATCGTGTTGCAGCCAGTGAAGTCAACGGAGACGACAGCCCATCCCTAACGCTCTTCCTGCGGCACGTGGCAGGGGCCACGGTCCCCTGACCCCTTTTCATAGTCACCTGTCACTGTGATTTCCGCAGACGACTCCTCCTGTTGCCGGAAACCCAGCTTTGTTGTTGTTTTTTAACTCCTAAGAAGACGTTCTCTGGGCTGTGAGATCCCCATAGGGCCCTTCCTTGTGTTTTCCACCCCGGGGGTCAGATTGTTCAGTATCTGCCCAAGAAAAACTAGTCCAAACAAGACGGAAACTTCCAGGAACATCAGCAGCACCTGGCCTCCCACCACCCACGTGTGGCCATCCTCACATTTCGATGGATGTCTTTCCGTAAACACGCATCGTGTCTGCGAGTGCTGCCCGGGAGAAAATCCAGCCTTCAATGCTGCTCATGTTCACGGGACGCGGCTGAAGGCCCTCGTGTGCGTCACCGACCCCCCCTTTCTGCCACCCGTGACCTGACTTGTCCACAGTCGGTCACGCAAGTCCTTTCGGTTCTTTGGCTGGATACTGGGATTACTCACCACCTAAAACGAGACACAAGTAATCCTCTTGCTCCTCGCCACAGTTTCCATGTTTAGAAACTTCTCATCTAAAAAGCAATGATAGTAACACAGCCTGGATCCCATCCCAAGGCTTGGGCGTTCTTTGTGGACTTTACTCACGCCTCACCCTGGGACAGGACTTTGCAACGTAAAATGTCCATGGATGGGACTTTGTTTCTTTTACGATAAAGCGAGCGGGTCAGGATCGAATGCGAGGTCAGTGATCACGCAGCGCGACGCGAGTCACAACGGGCGTTCACAGGATCAGGCCCTCACCCTTCCTAGTTCCCTTTCGGAAGAGAACAGTCCTTGTGTAGGAAGCGCTCCCGGCTGGCATGAGCTGTAAGCGCTTTGTGGGTGGTCCGGCAAAAGGACCCCACCCACCTAAACCATCTGGCAGCCCCAGAGAGAGGGAGGTAACTGTCCCCATTTTACAGGCAGGGAGACCGAGCCTTGATCAGAACCAGCTCGCAGGGAGGCCAGCCCCCTGAGAACACAGTCCACCCCCCGTGTGGGGGTCTCTGTGTCTAGACAGCCTCCCAGCAGGGGCAGCCAGAGCCAAGACCCCATCGCCTGCTGGGAACTACAACTCCCAGCAGCCACCGGGAGGAGCCTAGGCCGATGCCCAAATATGGAGATGCACTGGGTTTTGGAAGAGGGACAAGACTGGTGAGGTAAGTTTGGCACATCTGGCTCCCCGGGGCTGACGTGTCTGCCAGGCCCCGGAAACAGGGCGGCCCCGGTCGTGAGCGTCTCGTAAACCTTCCCTGGGGATCTTACTCTGTCCGTCGGGCCTTCGGGTCAGCAACACCTGGTTCTGTCCTCAGGTGAGGCCCATGGAGCGAGGAGGCAGGATCCCTTCCCCGGGGTCCAGTGAGCTCAGATGGGGAGGCCGGGGCCCCCAAGGTGGGCCCTCCGAGGCCGGGCATCCAGAAACCGGGTCCCCCAAGGCCGGGCCCCGGAGGTTGTGCTTCTAGAGGCTGGGCCTCCCTCATGGGAGGTGAGAACCTTGTCTGCAGCTACCACCAGCTGCACCGCCGTTCGGCATGTGGGGTTTGCACCGGCCCAGGCCAGGAATTAAACCTCACGACTGTAAGGCAAGCGCTCAACCTGCCGAGCCACCCCAGCCACCCTGGGGTGCTGACTTTAAGCCGGTTCATAAGACACACCAGCCTCAGAAAGACCCTTTGACCCTCAGCCTCTCCCGCCTAAAGGGACCCGCACAGGAACCTGCTTCAGGGAGGGAATCCGCGTCCTCACCTCAGTGTGACCGGCCGGGAAGCGAAGAAAACCAAGCAGCCTTCTCGCCGGGCTCCCCGCGGATCGCCACGGTTGCTGGGAGGCCCAGCAGGACCTCGCGGACCAGGCGTTGGCTCCTCCTCATCTTCCCTGCCCGCCGGCTCCTTGGCCCAGAAGGACACAGGATGCGCGCAGGGCATCCTGGGGGTCCCTGTGTCACGTTACCCCCGCACGTACCCCGGTACCGAACGGGGACCTTCTCTTCCTCGACTCCGTCTAGTGTTGACTGGATGAGTTGCCGAGGATGTGGGAGGAAGTCACTGCTTTGCATCACCACAGGCCCCTCAGTGCTTGTTTGGCTGAGAAAACACTCAACGCCTTCCTGGGCGACCGAGGGGTGCACATCGTGTCCTTAGATGTCCCCCTTCTGTTCCCTCCTCCTGTCCTTAAATCAGGGGAACGTCGGCGGAGGGCCGGCCCGGCCCCCACAGCTCCCGCCGGAGCCCAGGAGGAGCCAAGAGGTGGGAATTGGACTCGGATCGGAACTCAGACACGTGCTGGCCGAACATAGCGGTCACCCTGGTCAGCATGGGGCGCCTGCAAGCCCTTCCTTTTCGGCTCCCACACCGAGGGCTGTCCGGGACCTTCTGGAACCTTCCGGGACCTTTCAGAACCTTCCAGGACCTTCCAGGACCTTCCGGGAACCCGAGTCCCATTCACTGGAGCTGGGGCCGATCTGCAGGAAGGTCGCCAGTCTGGGAGCACAGGACACAGAGTGGATCCTAACCAGGGGGCATCCCTGGGCCAGGACTGGGAGCCCCTGGGACCCCAGAACAAGGGTCCCCAATGTGCAGGGTGCCCTGGGGTCACGCCGGTGGCCTCGGAGGCTGTGAGACGCGTTGCGTCCGGCCCTCGGCGCATCCTGACCCGGGAATGTCGTCCCAGGACCCATTGTCTGTTGGGGGCTCGGGCGCAGAGGCTGGAACTTGTCCTCGCGAGTGGCTACCCTCTTCCCGCCGAAACGGGGGTCCACGGTGGTCACCCCGTGCGTTCTGGGTTTGGGAACACATCCCACTTGCTGACGTTTCTCCTGGCGGGAAAGGTTTCTTTGGTCCCCGTCATGTTAGATGCTCATCCCGCCCCCTGGGGCCCATGAACAAGGACCCCCATGTTCCTGCCAGCTGCTGATTAGGGTCCCGTTTAACTGAAGGGCAAGAAAGGTTAAGAAACCAGCTAGGAAGGGCCAGCGTCAGCACTCTCATCCATAAAGCAGATGCCAGAACCACTGGGCCCCAAAACTCAGGGTACCTCCTCCCAGAGGAGCTAATTGAGTGGGTTTGGGGTGAACGGCTCCGTCCACCCCTTCCCAGACGTGAGGGGGGTTCCTTGTGCCCATCCGACGTGTGTGTGTGTGACGTATTGAGGTGCCTTTGAAGACCAGCATGTGAGAAATCCACGGGGTCTTTCTCCCATCAGGCAGCTCAGCCCAGCAAAGCCAGAGCTGAGAGGGGTGAGCAGCAAACGCAGACGGAAGGATAGAGCCCTGCCCGGGCCCGTGACACAAGTCACTTATCCTCTGGTCCCCGGGTCCTCGATCAAGATGGAATGGAATGGAGCGATTAGGATGAGAATGCACCCGATCTACGGACCTCACTAACTCGTAGAGACGAAAAGAAACCAGCAACAGAAAAGGACCGTGAATGAGTTACCGTGTACAGTCCTGTTTCACACAAGCCCTACTTTCTTGCATCAATCTTATCTCAAAATGCTTAAAAAAATGTTTTTTTTCTCTTTCAATTGAAGTTGACTTACAATATATTAGTTTCAGGGGAAGCCAGGATGGCTCAGTGGGTTAAGCACTCGCTTTGCAGCCCTGGGGACTGAGGATCGAATCCCTACCCTGGCCTGTGTGGACCCACATGCTGAAATGGGGTGAGCTTCCCACATGGGGGGCCCCCAGTTCAGTTCCCGCCCTGCACGGCCCCCGCCCACCTGCATGGAATGAAACCATGTTGAAAAATGGATGATGTGCAACTATGGAGACTGTTCTGGGCCCTCCCCTTTCTCTCTGTCTCCATCTCTGTCAAAAACAATAAAATAAATCTAAAAATATGTAAGTTTCAGGTGCACTACATAGTGACTAGATGTTTATATAACTTGCAAAGTGATCCACCAGGTAAGTGCAGGGCCCACCTGGCACTATGTGTAGTTATCACCGTCTTCCCGATGGTGCACCTCACACCCCATGATGGTTCTCTAACTACTCATCTGTGCTCCTCACACCCCCACTTTGTCCTCCCATCTCCCCTCCCCCTCCCATCTGGCAACCATCAAAACGTCCTCTGTTATCTATGAATGGGCGTCTGTTGTCTTTGTTTTGTTCCTTAGATTCCGCATTTCAGTGGCGTCTGTCTTTCTCCATCTGGCTGATCTCACTCAGCACAACACCCTGGAGGTCCATCGATGCTGCTGCAGGTGACAAGGGTTCATTCTCACGGTCGAGTCACACTCCGCTGTGCCTGCGTCTATGTGCTGCTTCTTCTTTATCCTGCTGATGGGCACGGGCGCTTCTGAGTCTTGGCCTCTGTAAATAATCCCGTAACGCACATAGGGGTGCATGTGTCTCTTCTCATTTGAGTTTCTTTGAATAAATACCCAGACGTGTGATCACTGGATCCTTTTTTGTCTCTTGTTATAGACTTTGTTTTTGTTTTGTTTTTTTAAAGATTTATTTTTTTATTTTATTGATTTTTGACAGAGAGAGACAGAGAGAAGGGGGAGGGCCCAGAACAGTCTCCATAGTTGCACATCAGTTTTCAACATGGTTTCGTTCCACACAGGTGGGCGGGGGCCGTGCAGGGTGGGAACTGGGCTGGGGGTCTCCCGCATGGGAAGCTCACCCCAGTTCAGCATATGGGTCCACACGGGCCGGGGCCGGGATTCGATCCTTCGTCCCCAGGGCTGCAAAGAGAGCGCTTAACTGGCTGAGCCATCCCGGCTTCCCCATTATTTCTCATATTTTTATCTTCTTCTTCTTCTTCTTCTTCTTCCTCCTCTTCTTCTTCCTCTTCCTCTTCTCCCCCCCCCACTTCCTTTTTTTATCCCTCTAAGATTTCTTGCAATGCTGGTTTGGTGGTGATGAACTCCTTTAGCTTTTTCTTGTCTGGGAAGCTCTTTATCTGTCCTTCAATTTTAAACGATAGCCTTGCTGGGTAGAGTCATCTTGGTTGCAGGTCCTTGCTTTTCATCGCGTTGAATATTTCATGCCAGTCCCTTCTGACCAGCAAGGTTCCTCTTGCAAAATCAGCTGACAGTCTTATGGGAGCTCCCTTGTAGGTAACGACCTGCCTTTCTTTTGCAGCTTTGAGGATTCTCTCTCCGTCTTTAACCTGTGGCATTTCAATCATGATGTGACTTGGTTTGGGCCTCTTTGGGTTCCTCTTGTTTGGGATTCTCTGTGCTTCCTGGGCTTGGATGCCTATTTCCTTTGCCAGGTTAGGAAACTTTTCCATTATTATTTCTTCAAATAAGTTGTAAATTCCTTTCTTTCTCTTCCTCTCTTCTCCTTTTGGTTCCCCTATGATGAGAATGTTGGTAACACTTAGTGTTTTCTCAGAGACCCCTTAAACCAGGGGCATCAAACTGGCGGTCTACGGGCCACATGCGGCCCCCAAGGTAATTTTTTGTGGCCCACAATGCTCTGAAATAAAATGAAGATAGAAAAAATGGTTATGAAGAAAATAGCGCTTAGGGGAGATTGAGGCAATACTGTCCACACAATTCCCTCATTAACCCTTTAACAACTGAAGACGAGTCTACACGTGGCCCAGTGCCTTTCCTGGGGGCCTGTGGGCGTGTATAAACACACTCAGTTCCGGCGACGTTTGTACATGTGATGTGGCCTGCGTGCACCTTGCCTGTTGCACCAAATGGCCCATGTTTTCATTGAGTTTGACACCCCTGCCTTAAACCATCCTCATTTTTTTTTTGCTGTTGTTTCTTTTTTTCTTGTCGTTGCTCTGGGGGGCCCAGTGTGGGGCTGGGATGCCTCACTCCTCTGGGGGGAACTTCACAGCTGAGTGATCCCTCCTGATTACTAAAGGTCACACACGGGTGTGGGGTCAGCTATTCCATGTCTGCGCCCCCCTACCCATCTCGAGGTGGCTTCTCCTGTGTGTCCTTAGTTGTAGGACATCTGTTTGGCTAGACTGCAGGTGGTTCTCAGCAATAGTGGTCCTGCAGTTCAGTTACAGCTGATGTGGCCCTGAGAGGGGGTGAGCACAGTGTTCACGCACTCTGCCGTCTTGGCGAGAAGCCTCCAGCTCAAAATGCGTTATAGAGACTCTCAGGGTATATTTTTTTGGTGCTCACATGGCTCAGCCTAACTGTTGAGGCCGGTGTTCCCTGTGAATCACCCACCCTCCTCGAGACAAGATCAGCTGCCCACGGCCGACGCGAACAAGCTCGGTTCCCCTTTCCTGAATGAGCGACGCTCTTTCTCAATCCCGGACATCTGCAAAGCACGTGGGCTTCACTTAGGATACTTGGCCTGGTCCTCTCCACCCCACTCCCCGACCCCCACGTTCTAGGTCGACATTCACAGAAGAGAGACTGTCTCATCCACATGGTCTGTTCAACAGTTAATGCAGCGCCTGGCGCGTGCGCACACACACACACATGGGCGGGCGCTGGGTGTTTGCGGAGCTGTGTACATGCCCTCCTCCCTATCTATTCTTCTTGCTGCTGGGACGGTGATCTTTCTGACCTCATCCTGACGGAATGCCGCAGAGATTAGCTAATTAACGAGCGCAGAGCACTCAGGACGCTGTGAGTTAATGTTTCACAGAAGCAGCTGGGAGTGTAGCCACTCAGGGAGGCGGTGGTGAAGTTCTTTGGCCATCACTGGCATCTGGTCACCCCTGATCTTCTCCCTCCGCCTGACACTTCGTGGGAGGCCTGACACCTGGTCTTCCTGGCTCCCCGGACCCTGCTCGGCTGCCTTGGCCTGTTAAATGCTGGCACCCCGCTTGCAGCCGGGTGGCCACAGGGGGTGAATAAATAAAGCAGAAGATCCCTGCCAACTGCAGACCACGGAGGGGAAAAAAAATCAGCAAATCCACGAAGGGCCCTGTTTACACCAGAAATGAACGAACCGTTGGGGCCTTTGCTTCACAGGTTGTGCTGAAACAGCAGGTCACCCAGGAAGACGTGCGTGTGAGCTGAGCTTCAGCCGCTCCTCACTCAGCGAAGGCCCCGGCCCCCTGACGCCTTGCCACCCCCTCTGCACCGGTCATCCTGGGTGACTTCAGTGTCACACAGGCCAGTCGCTCACAAACTGGGGATCGCAACCCATCAGTGTGTCCCCAAAATGGATTCAGGGGATTGTGGCTAGATTTTTTTTTTTAAGAGACAGAACAGGGAGAAGCCGGGATGGCTCAGTGGGTTGAGCACTCAACTTGCAGTCCCGGGAACCAAGGATCGAGTCTGGGCCCCAGCACGTGTGGACCCATATGCTGAACTGGGGTGAGCTTCCCATGCGGGAGGCCCCAGCCCGGTTCCCGCCCTGCACGGCCCCCGCCCACCTGTGTGGAATGAAACCATGTCAAAAACTGATGACGTACAACTATGGAGACGGCTCTGGGCCCTCCCCCTTCTCTCTGTCTCTGTCAAAAACAATAAAATAAACCTTAAAAAAAAAACAAAAACAGTGCGAGAGAACACCGGAAAACGGCATCAGCCCCACACCCATGAGGAAGGGGCTTCCGTGCCCACCCTCACTGCCCCCTGTCCCGGGAAGTTTCCAACATGCTGTTTGGTAAGATAACCTGCTTCCCCGACAGTTGTGAGGCGGTCCTGAAATGTAAGCTGTGCTCACGATTTCATACAACGCACTTGCTGTCCTGAGCGTGACTCCCAGGTTGAAGTCTGTGCCTCGTGCGTCTCTCCGGAAGCTCTAGAAAGCTACAGGGGAAGCTGACCAGGGCCCGGGGTCAAGTTCAGGGGTGTCTCCCTCCTGGCTCATCACCAGGAACCGTGGACCTCAGCAGTCCCCAACCTTTTTGGTGGCCCCAGGGGGTTGGGGACCCCTGGTTTAGCTTCTGCTCTCTGACCTCAGCCTCCGGGCTGCCCTGTTCTCTCTCCAGTCTCGTTCCCACTGTGCCAACGTCCCTGCCTCTGTGGGCTCTGGGTCACCCTGCCCTTCCCCAGTCAGGCCACCTTCATTTTTGCCACAGCCTCCCGACGGGTCGTCATGAGGGGCCCGTCCCCTACAGCTCATCCTCGAAGTTGCCTTAGGAGCGACATCCCTGAAATTTCCATTGGATCATTGTAGCTGTCCCCGCGGAAGACCCCCTCAGGGGCGCCCTGTGACTCTCCAGGTAAAGCCCTGAGCCAGCCGTGTGGCCTCTGGTCACCACACGTCCTGTCCCTGGGAGAAGAATGTGACCCTTACACCCCAGGCTTCAGGGTCACCACGCTCTCGTTTGCTTCCTGGTCCCCACTGAGCCCTCTGCCTGGGTTGTCCCCACTTCACGACCTTCAGGGCCCACCTCCTGTCCCTCAGGCCCGTGCTGGCTGTGACGGCCTCGAGGCATCTTCGCCGGACGCTCACAGGGCGTCGCTGCCTCTCTGCGTCTCCACCTGCCCTCATTCGGCTGCCACCTGCCTTCATAAACCCGGGCCGGGCACCCGGCGCCAATGCCCACCATGCCGCAGGTCCAATCTGAAGGAGGACTGAGTGGGCAGACGGGAAGGTGTGCACATGGACGGATTTCACAGGGCTTGAAATTCAAACCTGGGGATTGGGTTCAGCCAACACGTTCAGCCGCCAATACCTTGTTTTTAAGATTTATTTTCTTGTTTTTGACAAGAACAGAGAGAAGGGGGAGGGCCCAGAGCCGTCTCCATAGTTGTGCGTAATCCATTTTCCACATGGTTTTGTTCCACACAGGTGGGCAGGGGCTGCACAGGGCGGGAACTGGGCTGGGGGCCTCCCGCATGGGAAGCTCACCCCAGTTCAGCATGTGGGTCCACACGGGTCGGGGCCGGGATTTGATCCTCAGTCCCTGGGGCTGCAAAGCGAGCGCTTAACCCGCTGAGCCGTCCCGGCTTCCCCATGTGGTCACGTCTAACTTGGAGGGAAGGGCTTTTTAGACTCTCGGCTGAATGCGAAGCTCTGGTCCTGAGAGAGGAAGCAACAGCCTTCCTGTCCTCAGTGCACCTCGCGTAGCATCTTACACGCCTCACTCTGGACCATCTTGCCCCCCAACCCCCCATGCGAAGTTCACACTATAGACGCGCTGGGTCTGTGTGTGTGTGTGTGTGTGTGTGTGTTGCATGCACCCCTGTGCTTTTTACGTAAAAAAGAGGATGGGGTTTTTCAGCCCCCTGAGGACCGGTTCCCCAGCATGGGGGCCTCTCTCTCTCTCTGTCTCTCTGTGAATTCACAGAAGCCATTGCGCAAAGCGGGTACATATATGGCTACGATGTTGACAGGTGGGCTCAGGTGCCCTAGGGGCCTGCAGGGGGCCAGGCTGCACTTCTCACGCAGCGGGTGGGTCTGGCAGCAGGAAGCCTGTGACTGGCAGATGGAAAAGCGATGCCCAAGGCCACCCTTCCCGGGAGGCGATGCAACCCCCGGAGGAAAAATCTTTGCAAAGGGATCATCCACCTCCTGGCTTCGTCCCGTTCTTTCGTTCACACACGCAATGGCCCACGTAGTTTCCCAGGACTCGCTGTGCGGTTTTATAACAAGAGCCCCACCGAGGAAAACTTAAGAGAAGAAAAAAGCAGAGCACAGCGGGGTCCCGGGCAGCCCAGAGCCGCCGATCCCGAAGCTGCCCCCACCGCCTGCAAGTGCAACCCCCACGGAAAGACCGTAAACACGATAACGCAGCCCGGGCTGAGCCGGGGCAACAAGGAGGCGTTCTATAAATACAGCCGGCAGCCAACGACTGTCTTCGCCGATGAGGTCACCACACAGGCCTCCAGACGGGGCTCATCTGCAGCTCCCTTAATTGAAAGCCTGGGAACCACCAGCCCTCAGATCAGGACTCAGACGGCCGCCCCCCCCCCCCCCGATCCACGTTGGCTGCCTCTCCGTCTTCAGTGAGACTCAGCTGTGTCGCTGAGACACAAGGCCCTCAGCCGGGGGACCCTGCCTGTCTCACCCACCTCCCCGGTGACACTGGGGACGCGACTCACACGGAGCCGCCCCACGGGGTGTGCACAGGCCCGGAGCAGGGAAGGCCGACAGACCCCAGGACCCACTTTCCAGGGACCGCCTGTTCCTCTGTAGGGTCCTCAAGGTCCCCGCGTTTTGTTTTAAGATTTATTTATTTATTTTTTTGGAGAGGTGAGAGAGAGAGAGAAGGGGGAGGGCCCAGAGCCGTCTCCATAGAACGTGACTGACGAGATGCCTCAGTTTTCTCATGGTTACAGGGTTGTAGCCCCTGCTCCCTTGGAGGGCTGAGTGCGATGATTCATTGAGTTACTATGAACAAAGCGGCTACAGGGGCAGCCGGGACGGCTCAGGGGGTTACATGCTCGCTTTGCAGCCCTGGGGACCAGGGATCGAGTCCCGGCCCCAGCCTGTGTGGACCCACATGCTGAACTGGGTGAGCTTCCCATGCGGGAGGCCCCCAGCCCGGTTCCTGCCCTGTGCGGCCCCCGCCCACCTGTGTGGAACAAAACCATGTAGAAAACGGATGATGCACAACTATGGAGACAGCTCCGGGCCCTCCCCCTTCTCTCTGTCAAAAACAATAAAATAAATCTTTAAAATAGATATATATACACAAAGTGGCTAGAACAGCTCCCGGCACGAAGGAAGCAGGTGACGTGTTTGGCAATAACTCCCCCCACCCCCTTTCATAATTACAAATGCTGAGGGGGAGCAGAGAGAGGGAAAAAAATTGAAAAGCTTGGGAGAGAAAGGGGAGCAGCCCGGTGAGGACCCTCCCCAGCAGAAGGGTCGTTGGAGGCCGGCCCGGTCCCCGCAGGTGGCTGGGGAGGCTCGTGGCTGACGCCTCCTGGGCAGAGGGAGCCGGGGCTTGATCTGTGCTGGCGAAGTTATTCTCTGAACTGGAATTCCTGGTCCGGCTGCTTCCCTAAAAGGCAACCCAGATCCTGGCTCCTGCCGGCCCGTCCCTGCAGCCCTGGCTCCCAGCCACCAGTTTTCCTTCTCAGACATGTCCTGACGCTCCCAGGGGACCGGGTTCCCCTGCTCCCTTCTCCTGTCTCAGTCACGGGACGCTGCGCCCGGCCGCCCACGGCCCCTCTGGGATCACTAAGCTGACCAGACGTCCCGATTTTTAATAATTTGTCCCTCGTCCGGCGGCTTTTTAAAAAAGTCCCGAGTTTTGGAAGGAATGCACGACAAGCTAGGGAACGGCGGGAGATAGACCCAATTTTTAATCAAGAACCCCCTCCCCCCCAGTCAACGGTGTCCCGCTTTACCAACGTTAAAATCGGGTCACCTTAGCCAAAGCCATGTTCATATGCTCTGCAAAGCAGGACACCTCACCTTCCACACGGGGCAGCCTCAGCCCACATGGCGAACCTTGGGACGGTGCGAGGGTCGTCCTGGGGCCAAAGGCCAGGCCCCTTGGGACCCCGCACCCCTGGGGAATGGTCTGTCTCAGGTCTGTCAGATCACGTGGAAGTCACACAGATTCGGCCCCTTCCCTCCCTCCTCCACATAGTTAGAGACGTCGGGAGGCCGGGACGGCTCAGCATGTTGAGAGCTCGCCTTGCAAGCGTGAGGTTCGGGGATCGAATCCCAGCCCTGGCCTGTGCAAACCCGTCCGCGCAACTGGTGACCGCCGGGAAGGTCCTCGCCTCCCACGTGAGAGGTGGTTTTACGCCCCGTGTGTCCCCACATCCACCTGTGTGAGGCCAGCACCCAACCGCTGAGCTATCCCAGCATCCCCGCGGGTCACTTTTAAACCCCATTTTATCCTTGAGAGAAAGGGGCGTCGTTTTAAAAAGCCAAGTCCCGGGGAAGTGCAAGTGTCCGGTCTGGGTTGGGCAGTGAGAGCGTCGTGGGTCTGAGGAGACTCTGCTGGGTCCATCAGGGGCTTCTGACCTCAGACAGGAGTTGGGAGGCGTGGGGTGGGGAACTCACGGAGGCAAAGAGATAGGGGAAGGGACAGGTTCGGCTCCCTCCGGAAGGTACCCTGGTGGAACCAGCGGCCCAAGACCAGGGCAGGCCTTGGCTTGAGAAGTGGGAACGCAGCTCAGCGGCTGGGGCCGTGTCCTGAGCCCGAGAGCTGTCCCAGGGTTCAGGTCCCACAGTCTGTGTTGAACTTCTGAGCGTCACCCTCAAGGGGGTCTCCTTCCCCACACTGTACCCCAAACCACGAGCTCTCGGGGGTTCTGCCCGCCCCCCAGGAAAAGCAGGAACAATATCCTGCTTCCTGGGACACAGGACTCCCCGCCCCCCAGGAGCTGGAGGGAGACCAGTGGTCACAGCGTTTTCAGCCGCACGCCCAGGGCTGGCTCCAGGGGCAGTGTGGTGGACAGGGGCTCGCTGTTCCTTCTCCGTATCCCCGCTGGGGACGCGGGTTCCTGGCAGCTGGGGGTGGCCCTCTGGGTCCCCACTCTCTTCTCTTGGCACTGACCGAGTCTTTCAGTGTTGTTTTCGGGTCATGTGGGGAGGTCTTCGCACAGCTGCGCCGGCAGGGGCTGGGGGTGGGGAGATGGACAGCGAGAGTGAGCGAGAGAACCCCCTCTATTACCGCGTGGGGAGGGCCACTGTCATCGGCTGACTCAATGCCCATCTGAGTGTGGCCCCCACCCTGTGACCCCTTAACACCGCCCCCCCATCCCACTTCTGGGCTCCTCACACCCCATCACCCTCTGCGTGTGTACAAGGGGCTGTATGGCGAATCTCTCTACTTTCCCTCAACTGTGCTGTGAGCCTCAAATGGTGCTTAGGAGCATGAAGTCTTGGGGAGCCCAGACGGCTCAGCGGGTTGAGCACTCACTTTGCAGCCCTGGGGACCGAGGATCGAATCCCGGTCCCGACCCTTGTGGACCCATGTGCTGAACTGGGGTGAACTTCCCATGCGGGAGCCCCCAGCCCAGTTCCCGCCTGGGAGGCCCCTGCCCACCTGTGTGAAACGAAACCATGTAGAAAACGGATGACGTACAACTATGAAGACGGCTCTGGACTCTCCCCCTTCTCTCTGTCTCTGTCAAAAACAATATAATAAATATTTTTTAAAAAAATGAAATGCAGGAGACAGTTTGACACACATGCACATGCCCTGTGTCTGAGTCCATCTGCACTGCTCTGACAAATACCACAGACCGGGTGACGTAAGGAGAAGACGACACTTAGTTCTCTCAGTTTCACGGCTGGGAAGTCCCCGCGTCATCGGCAGATCTGGGGTCTGAGGAGGGCTCACAGGGGTCAGGCTTCTTGCTGAACCCTCACCTGGTGGAAGGGAAGCTGCTCCTGATGACCTAAGCCAGGTGTCCCCAAACCGTCCCCAACCTTTTGGGCGCCAGGGACCGGTTTCGTAGAAGACAGTTTTTCCACAGACTGGGGGGGTGGAGGATGGTTTCAGACGATTCAAGTGCCACATGCAGCTCCATTGTCACTTGCCACTCACTGGTAGGGTGTTGATATGAGTCTTCGAGCCATCGGTTTATTCTGGTCTCTGTGCAGTTAGACCTCTCTGCTCATGTGCATCTGTATCTGCAGCCGCTCCCCAGCGCTAGCATCACCGCCTCAGCTCCACCTCAGATCATCAGGCATCAGATTCTCATAAGGAGCCACCACCTAGATCCTCACATGAGCAGTTCACAGTAGGGGTCACGCTCCTGTGAGCATCTAATGCTGCTGCTGATCTGACAGGAGGCGGAGCTCAGGCGGTCACGTGAACAATGGGAGCGGCTGTCAGTACAGATGAAGCTCTGCTCACCTGCTATGCAGTCCGGTTCCTAACAGGCCCCGGACCAGTATGGGTTGGGGGTTGGGGACCCCTGACCTAATCAATCCCCAAAGGACCAATCTCCAAACACCATCATCTGGGGATTCGATCTCAACTCATGAATGGGGCGGGGCACACAAACACGTAGTCTAGGGACGTTCTTGTTTAAAGACAAAAAAAAAAAACCCCAAAACCCGGAAAGGAACAGGCATATTCCTTTGGGTGGTAGGACTACAGATAATTTTTATTCCTTTAGGCTTCTATACTGTTCAAGTTTTGTAAAGTATACATTTTGGGTTTTCTAATATCTTTTTTTTTTAAGATTTATTTTAATTATTTGTTTTGGACAGAGACAGAGAGAGAGACAGAGAGAAGGGGGAGGGTCCAGAGCCGTCTCCATAGTTGCACGTCATCCGTTTTCGACATGGTTTCGTTCCACACAGGTGGGCGGGGGCCATGCAGGGCGGGAACTGGGCTGGGGGCTCCCGCATAGGAAGCTCACCCCAGTTCAGCATATGGGTCCACACGGGTCGGGGCCGGGACCCTGTGCTGTGGGGGTCCATCCAGCTGGAGAAGAAAACCCTCTTATGCTAGTGTTGCAGACCCTAGAGGGTGAGAAAAAGAGGGACCTCGTTCAGCCTTGAGACCTATGGGCTCAGCCCCAAGGCTTCAGGAATCCCCACTCCTCCCCAGAGAACCAAGGCAGCTACAGCTTTTTCTCCCCTGGGTCAGTGGTTCCAAACCATTTTGTTATCATGGCCCCATTTTGTTAAGCGAGCACTTAGTCAGCTTCCCCTATATCTTTTTTTATTATTATTATTGTTAAATGTACTGGAGTGACATTGGTTGGGAACAATGACATGGTTTCCAGGTGTACAATGCTACCTTAACATATTGTTTCTTTAAACAAAGAGCAGTGGGGATAGAGTAAAACATCAGTCAGTGAGAGCGGGGAGGGATTGTCAGCACTCCGAGGTCCCAGGATGTTTCCTCTGACGCCTGGGTGACCCCACACAGTCGTGGGAAACATAACCAGGAGGGGGTTCCAGCTTCACCGCTTCGCTGATGGGCCTTCAGGAGCAGGGAGCTCATTCCCTGTGCTCTCCTGCTCTTCACTTACAAACACAGAGACACAAAGTCTCACCGGCTGGAAGGAGGGAGAAATGAAGTGATGGCCCAGGCACGTCGTCGTCAGAGCTCCCTGTCCCGGTCCTAGAACTGGAGCAAGCTCTCCCCACCGCCTCCCCCAGCAGGATTCCGGGAGGGAGGTGAGGAGCTGGGGGTCCATGGTGGAGTTCCCCACCCTTGCCAGCTCCTCCCCGCGTTGAGGTGGGGGTTGCGGGAAGGGGAGGCGACCAGGCCACCCCTTTGGGCGTGGGTTTTGGCCGGAGCCTTAGGGACAGGCTTGGTGGACGGTACCCCACGCTGGTGGCTCAACAGATGCTCAGGAGAGAGGCCCCCACCGCACGCCCTGCAAGCGGTCACCTTTTCTCACTGCCTGGTCCCTTCCTGGGTTCCTGGTTACCACAGCAACGGTGACGAGCCAGCTGCCAGCTCCCTGTGCCAGGGGAGTGAGGCTCCGGAGGCGGGAGGCAGATACCCCACTCCCCAGACCCCGGGAGAGTGTTCCTTCCTCGCTGCCTCCACCGGGAACCCCCTGACCGCGAGACAGCATTGGAGGGGTGCCCGGGGCGCGCCTCGGAGCCCCCCCACTGGATGCTCCTGCAGGGAGGAGGCGCTGCCGCACCTGTGCACTGAGACCCCGTGGACCCTGGGGAAGCCAGCGTTCACCCCCTGCGCAGGCGAAGCCCTGGTTGGTGGGTGAGTCCCTGCGTCTCCCCTGGGGGTGGGGGGCCACCTCCTCCTACAGGACCTGGGGACCCGTTGGGCGCCCCCTTTCTTGTAAGCACCTGAGTAGCTGGCTGGTGATGGGGAAGCGATTTCCTTTGTGACATCTTGGGGGTCAATGCCATGATCCGTCCATCTCCCCTTCGCCCGCCGGGGTCCCTGCTTGCTCGTCTCCCCTTCACCGGCCGGGGTCCCTGTGGGCGCAGATGCCCCGTGTCCCCCGGCGGAGCTGAGTGGGGGCCGCAGTGGGGCCGCAGTCACCCACTGGGCTTGGTTGGCTCCCCCTCCACACGCACCGAGGGGACCCGCCAGGCAGCAGGAAACCAGGCCATTAGCTCAGCCCCCAGGGAGTGACTGTGTGTCACCGGGAGGCCCTCGGGTCCCTCCAGCAGGGAGCTGCCCCCGGCTGCAGCGCAGGGCCGGGCGGGGACGCTCTCCGGGGATCGTTACTGAAACCAAGTGACGTTCACTCCTTCCTGAAGGACAGATGACCTTGGGGGGTGGGGGGGTGCTGCCTCTTGTTCGGGGATCCAGTGACCAGGTTTCCCTCCCCCTCCCCCATCCCTTCCCTTCCCTTTTCCACGCGGGCAACCATCTCCTGTTGGCATCGCTGTGACGATTCAGTGCGCGGGGGAGGGGCGAGATTTGTTAAAACAAAAGGTGTTGGGGGGCCTTGCTGCCCCCCCCCCCGTGGTCCAAGTCATCGGTTCCGAGCCCCAGGCTGCGGGTCCGGACACCCCGGGATCTTTCACAAGTGCTGACATCTGGGTCCCCTCCTCAGTGAGACGCCTTGATTTGGGATCCAGGGCAAAGTGGGTGCCTTTGGGAGCGGAGATGGGGACCCCCGGGGATGGGGACCCCCGGGGATGGGGAACCCGCGGCCCCCTGTCCACGGCTGAATTCCTATCTGCTCGGGGTACCGAGCAGTCACGCGGGTGACTGTCCCCCACGCTGCGGAGGGGCGGCCGGGAACGCTGGGGTTCCCGGAAGGGAGGGAGAGCAACAAGTAGACGATCCGAGACATGCAAAGCTTTATCGCTGTCGGACCCAACACCCTTCCAAACGGCTTGCCCACTTGCTCAGCTCAGGGATACGCCCCTGAAAATCTCAGTTCCCCTGAAAATTCCAGCACCCCGCTCGTGCTGGCTTCAGACTGGAGGGCTGGCCCATGGGGAGAGGTTCCTGCCACCGCTTGCGTGTGTTCTCAGGTTATTCACACAGGTGGGAGGCAGACCTACACAGCCCGTGGGAGTTCCGGGGCCTACCGTGCTGGAGGAAATAAGGGGAAGCCTTCAAACGTCTGGGCGTGAGAGGTACAACTCCAAAACACCCCAGGAAGTGTGGCCCACTGGAACGTCACAGGCTGCTGCAGAGAGAACGTTCCAGAAAAGACAGAAACTTGGGGAAAGAAGACATAGGAGCCATGGCCGGGAGCTGGAGGTTGGGGGAGCAGTTGGTTGCCTATGCGGGGCCACCAGGAATCCGTTGGGGGTGATCGAGGTGTAGAGCTGCATCTATCTGTGACGGGTCAGAGCGGTACCCTCAAGAGAGTAAATTTTATCATATATAAATGACACCTCCGTCAACCCGAATGGGAGGAAAAAAATACCTCCGTGTGTAAATTGACCGCCCACATGAAGACAGTCTCAGGAGGAAACGAGTGAGCAAACACATGCGTAGAGGGGGGTTCATCCTTGACAGCAACCAGCGTGTAGACCTTAGCAACACCGCAGTGCTGTCTGACTTTTCCCTAATGATTAACAGCTGAAAAAAACACGCAGTGCCACTGGGGATGCAGTGTATTTGCATGGTTTATGGTGGGTCACGTTGAAAACTGGTAAACTTTGGGGGCACTGCAACATCACGATAATACATAGGAAAAGCTACGAAAGTACTAGCCCCAGGAATTTTTCCCAATAAAATTATTTAATAAAGATTTTAAAGGGAAGCCGGGACGGCTCAGTGGGTTGAGCGCTCGCTTTGCCCCTCTGGGGACTGAGGATCAAATCCTGGCCCCGGCTCGTGTGGGCCCATGTGCTGAACTGGGGCGAGCTTCCTGTGTGGGAGGCCCCCAGTGCAGTTCCTACCCTGAACGGCCCCCGCCCACCTGTGTGGAATGAAACCATGTCGAGAACTGATGACAGACAACTATGGGGACGGCTCTGGACCCTCCCCCTTCTCTCTGTCTCTGTCTCTTTGTCAAAAACAATAAAATGAATCTTCAAAAAAAAAAAAAAGATTTTAAAGACTCCACATGCATGAAAAACTATTGTGTTAGTTATGATAGAAAAATAAATAAAAGCAGCTGAAATGTCCAACGTGAGAAGAACAGTTTAAAACTCTGTGGCTCTTCCACACAATGGAAGATTTTGCATTTACAGCAAAAGCTTAAGCCCAGAGGCATGTAGAAGCAAACATGGGGAAATTTTATCATAAAACGAACAATGGAATATAAAGTGGCAAATACATCGTGCTTGTAACTTGAAATAATGGGTGTGCACGTGGAAAATAAAATGCACAAAAGCACGTTGCTGGGCTAACGGGATGGGTTAGAGATGGTTTTTAAGGTAAAAAAATATTTTTCCTGTTGTATATTACCTTTTCAATAACAAAGAACCCTCCAATAAAACCTTCAAGACTGGGAGACATTAATGTAGAGAAGAAAAGAAATCCCAGAAATTATTATTCTACATTGTAAAATATTGTTTTCTTTCTTTTTTTAAAGATTTTTGTTTGTTTGAGAAGGTGTGTGTGTGAGAGAGAGAAGGGGGAGGGCCCAGAGCCATCTCCATAGTTGTACGTCATCAGTTGTGCCGTGGTTTCCTTTCACACAGGTGGGTGTGGGGCCACACGGGGTGGGACTGAACTGGGGGCTTCCCTGGTGGGAGGTGAGACCCTTCTCCGCCATCCGGGTGGTCACCAGCTGTGTAGCAGCTCAGCACATGGGTTTGCACAGACCAGAGCTGGTATTTGATCCTCGGACCTCATGGTTGCAAGGCTCAACCTGCTGGGCTATCCCAGCTGCCACAATATTGTTTTCTTGGCCCTAGAAACCAGGAAAATTATGAGAGTCGCAGTGATGTTGAATAACTTCATGGTATATGGATGTCCGTTCATTCTTATCATCAGCTAATGGCAACTCTGGTCAACTCCTTGCTTCAGGCAGGTAGTTTGTGAATCTCTATGGACAGACAATACCTTCCAGTCACAGCTTTGAAGGGAAAGATAGTGGGTAATTCAGAGCTCCAGGGAAAGTTCCTTAGAAATTGGGCTACTGCGGATGCTTATTATTAAAGATTTATTTGTATTGTTTTTGACAGAGAGAGAGAGATACAGAGACAGAGAGAAGGGGGAGGATCCAGAACCATCTCCATAGTTGCACATCATTGGTTTTTCCACATAGTTTCATTCCACAGGTGGGTGTGAGGCTGCATAGGGCAGGAACTGGGCCGGGTCTCACCCCAGTGAGAACTGAACTGGTGACACTCCCCAGCTCAGCATATGGGTCCACACGGGCCGGGCCGGGGCCAGGATTCGATCCCTGGGGCTGCAAAGTGAGCGCTTAACCCACTGAGCCATCCCGGCTTCCCCTACTGTGGATGTTTAAAGGGCAGAAGTGTTTTCTGAAGGGGGAAAGAGTCGGGGGAGGGAGAGAAGACTGCGGACGTGAAAAAAGAACTAGCAACCAAGAGGAGCTGTTCCTTTGGGCCGGGGGCTGGGCTGGGTGCTGGGGATCCCTCACTGGGAACTGTCCTTCCCCAGCTGCACAGGGGGCCTGGTGGCCATGCCCACCAAGGGGTCCTGCTCCCCACAGCCAGGCGGAGGACAGGGCAGCTCGCTTCCTGCAGCCTGAGTGTCAGGCAGAGAGAGATACAAGAACTGGACATAACTGGACCCGATCCATTCAGTGGAAACCCGTCGTCCCTCTGCTGCCTGGATCCCCTTAGCTGCCCGCTTCCCAAGATCCTGCTGTTTGCTTTTCACTCAGTCCTGTGAGTTCATGCATATCTAGGGTGACCAGACGTCCCACTTTTGGCGGGACAGTCTCGATTTTTAACAGTTTGTCCCACGTCCCGCAGTGTTTTAAAAAAGTCCCGATTTTTGGAAAGAATGCACGACAAGCTAGGGAACAGCGGGAGATAGACCCAATTTTTCATCAAGAACCCCTTCCCCCCGGGTCAATGGTGTCCCGCTTTACCAATGTTACAATCTGGTCACCTTATTCTCCTCCCAACGGTTGCTTCCACCCTGCCCCAGCGTTAGCCTCCGGAGCCTATTTCTGTGGCTTGTAGCCAAAATGGGACCACAGGTATACGTTTCAGCCCTCCAGACTACCTCACATGGTCGCATGATTATCCCCGTTTTCACAGACAGTCACTGAGCTTCAGAGAAGCAGGACACAACTGGGAAAATCCTGAAGACCCATGACCGTGGGGGCGGCTGAGGCAAGGGCTCTACCTGCTGAGCTCGCCCGGCTTCCCCTCTGTCTCCCTGTTTTGAGGGACCTACTCAAATGACCCTTCTCAGGGAAGCTGGGATGGCTCAGTGGGTTAGGCGCTCACTTTGCAGCCCTGGGGACCAAGGATCAAATCCCGTCCTCGGCCCATGTGGACCCATATGGTGAACTGGGGTGAGCTTCCCATGTGGGAGCCCCCAGCCCAGTTCCTGCCCTGCGCAGCCCCACCCACCTGTGGAATAAAACTATGTGGAAAAACCAATGCTGTGCAACTATGGAGACTGTCTGGGCCCTCTCCCTTCTCTCTGTCTCTATCTCTCTGTCGAAAACAATAAAAATAAATCTTAAAAAAAAAATAAATAAATAACCCTTCTCTGTGAAGCTGCCCCTGCTCTCTCAGACGGAAACTTCTGGAGGTCTTCCCCCCCCCCACCCCGGCAATGACCGTTTCCTACCCGTACATGGTCTGTTAGTCCCTCGAGGTCGGACCTCACGTCTAATGGATCCTGGAACATGCCCAGCCTCAAGACAAGCACCTTCCTCCTGCAGACGCCCTCGCGAGACACCACGCCGTGGCAGACCTCACATCTTCTCCTCCCTTAGCAGAGGCTGGTCCACGCGGGTGAGTCCTGCAGTTCAAAGCCGCCCACACCGTGGCCGACGTGCTCACTCCCTTTCCTCTGTCACAGCTGAAAGCAGAGCTGCCTAAACTGGGTCATTTTCAAATACAACCCCAGTCGGGCTGAACTTGACCTTTGCCCCACGCAATGTGGAAGTTGACGTAGTTATTTTTAGAGGCATGTGTGTGAGCAGCACAGTAAGGGAGGAATGTGGAAGGACAGCCTCTTTCTCTCCAGTCGCAGAGGAGCCAACACCAAGGGCGAGTGGGGTTCAGTTCTACAGACAAAGACGCCGAGCCCTGCAGAAGAGAGACATAGATGTGCTTCTAGCTGTGTGTCCCCTGTAGTCGTGCATGTAGATCTGTGCCTTTTATTGTTTGGTACGTTTTTCTTAGGTGTGGCTGCATGTAAGATCCAGCCACATTGGCTGTTTCCTGGAGACTTGGAAGGACTTGGTCTTGTTGGGTTAGGGAAGCGTCCTCTTGCTAGTTTTGTTAGGACCAGGGGGAAACTTTCATGAGGACTACAATGAGGTGATTCCAGATTTTATTGTGCAGCGACTTCGGTCACTGAGATTTCCTCCACATACACGCACCTTAGTCTTGTTTGCTTGAACTTGCATAGAATCGAAGGGTCATGGGCAATGTTTATGTCTTTTTATACTTTGTTTAAAGGTTTTTTTGGAAAAATATTTAGTTTATTGTTTGCGGGAAGGAGAGAGAGAGAGAGAGAAGGGGAGAGCCCAGAGCCGTTTACATAGTTGTCATTAGTTGTGACATGGTTTCATCCCACACAGGTGGATGTGGGACCATGTGGGGCAGGAATCGAACTGGGGGCCTCCCACTTGGGAGGTGAGAACCTTCGCCGCCATCCCAGCGGTTACCAGTTGCACCGCAGTTCAGTATATTGGTTTACACGGGCCGGGGGCAGGAATTGAACCCCGGACCTCGCAATTGGGAGGTAAGCGCTCAACCACAGAGCTCTCCTGGCATCCCCTACTTCATTAAATTTTTTTTTTTAACAATGAACATGCTTTACTTTTGAAATCAGAATTGTTTTCCCCCTTAAGCACGAGACAGAACACCCCAAAATTCTTCAAACGGCCAAATTATGAATGGATGTTAATCTATCTTCTATTTCTGGGTACCCTCTGTACCCCCAACCCCCTCAGCCCTGCCCTCTCCCAGAACTCAGCCCAGGGCTGCTTCTACTTTAGGGGGTGGGACATCCGGTATGAGCTGTGTGTTTCGCTGGGGACGGAACCCTGTCCCACACTGTGTCAGGCCACAGCAGGCGTGAAAATGAGCTGGGTTGACTGGGCCCCCTGCCCAGCAGGGAGCAACCAGCCGCGCTCAGACTTGCCCATCGATGCTAAAAGCTGACGGGCTCCCCACCTCCCACCCTCCCCGAGTGTGCCTACCTCTCACACTGAGGTTTCCAGCAGTTTAAAAAGAATGAAATCATGAGCCCAGCTTACATTTCAGGGCCGCCTCACAACTGTCAGGGGAGCGGGATATCTTTACTAAACAGCACATTGGAAACTTCCCGGGACGGGGGGCAGTGTTGGTGGGCACGGAAGCCCCTTCCTCGCAGGTGTGGGGCTGATGCCGTCTTCGGGTGCTCTTTTGGCACTGTTTTTTTTTTTTTTTTAAGGTTTATTTATTGTTTTTGACAGAGACAGAGAGGAGGGGAGGGTCCAGAGCCGTCTCCATAGTTGTACGTCATCCGTTTTCTACATGGTTTTGTCCCACACAGGTGGGCGGGGGTCATACAGGGTGGGAACTGGGCTGGGGGCTCCTGCATGGGAAGCATATCCCAGTTCAGCCTGTGGGTCCACACGGGCCGGGGTCAGGACTCGATCCTCGGTCCCCAGGGCTGCAAAGTTAGTGCTCAACCCACTGAGCCATCCCGGCTTCCCTCGGCACAGTTTTTGAGGCTCTTTGCTACTGAGTTTGCCAGAGGTGTCGAAAGCTCTCTCTGACAGACTTACCAACGACAAGCCCACAAAAAAGAGGTGCATGCATGGTGCTGCTTCCGTTGCAGGAACTGCCCTTGACCCATGTCCCGGCCTTGGGCAGCACTTGCTGTACCACACACCCTGCGGTCCATCCTGTGTGGTTTGCTATTTTGTATTTGCTCCCTTGTTGCTATCACCGTTCTCTACTTGTTACATGGAAAGGGTTGCGTTCACCCAGGAAGCGGGGATTTCAGTGGCGAAAACGCACAGCATGGAAGACCGGACCCCGTGATTGACCGGCCTTGTTCCCTTAGCTAAATGCGGCAGGCTTTTCTTCCTTGCCTGTAAACAAACTGAGCCTAACCCTCCTTGCGTGATTATTGTGAGGCTGAAATGACCTTGTATGTATGGAAATAACTGTAAAACATGGCATAAGTGTATGATATTATTTTTTCTATGGAATGCAGTAGGTTCTTTTTTAAAAAAATATTTATTTTTATTGTTTTTTGACAGAGAGAGAGACAGAGAGAGACAGAGAGAAGGGGGAGGGCCCAGAGCAGTCTCCATAGTTGGCAGCATTAGTTTTCCATATAGTTTCACTCCACAGGTGGGCACAGGGCTGCACAGGGCAGGAACTGGGCCAGGAGCCTCCTGCATAGGCCCCAGCAAGAACTGAACTGGGGGCAACACCCCAGTTCAGCATAGGGGCCTGCATGGGCCAGGCCTGGGATTCGATCCTTGGGCTCCGGGGCTGCAAAGTAAGCGCTTAACCCGCTGAGCCATCCCAGCTTCCCTAAATATTTATTTATTTATTGTTTTGAGACAAGATGAGCAAGTGAGAAAGAGAAAAAAGGGAAGGCCCAGAGCCATCTCTATAGCTGTACATCATTAGTTGTGACATGGTTTCATTCTACACAGGTGGAGGTGGGGCCCCACAGGGTGGGAACCGAACCCGGGGCCTCCAGCATAGGACGTGAGAACCTTCATCAATAGGATCAGCGGTTACCAGTTGTGCTGCAGTTCAGCATGTGGGTTTGCACAGCCGGGGTTGGGAACTGAACCCCGGACCTCGTGATTGCAAGACAAGCACTCAATCTACTGAGCTATCCCGGCATCCCTGGGTTCTTAAGTAACAGGAGATACTATTGCATCGTGCGGTTATGAAGGCAGGCATTGAATTGGAGCTTCGCTGTGTGCATGTGGGCAAATCAGCTTCTGTATGCCTCTTTGTCTCCATAAACGGGAAGAATAAGAACCCTTCACAGAGCTGATGTGAAGGTGAAATGAAATAGCCATGCAAAGCACTTGTAAGCAGTACCTGGCACTCTGTAAGCATTTAATACATGTGAACTGCTGCTGCTGTTTACATATATCAATCAAAATGGCATATCCGGATGCAGGGACATGGGTGCTCTGTCAACTTGCCGCTTTTGCTCATCAATCTGGGGGATTTTCAGGGAGGAACTGGACTTTCTAGAACCTCTTCGCATAATCGTTAAGATGATGCGCTGTCTGTCTGCGGAGCAGAGCTATTAGAAATTGTATCCAAGCACCTGATACAATTTGGAAGCTGGCTGAGTGGGTGTAGGGTGACCAGGTAGGTGATGGAAGGTTGGAAAGTTCTGAGAAAAGGAGCCCGGCACCCAAAACGTAGGCCATTCTGCCTGCATCAAGCTCTGGACCAGAGCAGAGTGTACCCCCCCAGGGGTGTGTTCAAAGTCTTACATTCAACAGCTGGTGTGACTGAATGCGGGATGGTCCACGTGTACTGTTGGTGTTGGGAGGACTTCAGCTAGAGAACAGCATGTCAGCTACTCTAATCAGGACTGGCCTGTGAGATTCGTGGCCCAGGGCAGGTCTTCTGGGGGCTTCTGGGGGCTTCGGCAGGCCAGGTGAGTGGATGTTAATGGAAGCTTTGTGTGATTACGTGGAGCAAGGGAGAAGGAAAGAGGCGATTTGAAAGAGTAGAAATGACGAGATATCTGGGGGCTGGAGCGGCTCTCCACCTACGAGAAGAATAAGAACGCTTTTCAGAGCGGAGGGACCCGGGAAGAATATTCAGTTTGTCTTTACCAAAAGGTGTGGCTGACACTGTTGGTGTAAAAGGGTTTGGTGTCAGGAAGTCCTTTCAACCCAAGTTATTTAGGACCGTGGGGCATGCCCCAGATGGAAGGGTTTATGCAAATACGACATAAACATATGTAAATATATGCGGCTATGGTGATCATACCATCACAAAATAAGAGAAGGACCATCAGAGACCAATTCTTGTTCCACCTCCTTGCGTTAGATGCTGAGGCTGAGAGATGGAGTCCACCTACCCAGTCTCACACACATGCATCTGCTTCAATTCTCTCCACGTTTCCTATTGGCGCTCTAATCAAAACTTTGAGGATTCCCTGAGCTCTTTGTTTGCAGCCTGGGGAGGAGCAGGAAGAAAATCGTAGTGGTGTTTCGGGGCGGCAGAGATCAACAAACGAGTCCCCTTTAAGCGCATCCTCTCGATGCCCCTCCTGGCAAGCTTTGATGTGCCCACCGTGTCTTCCCATTGGCCACTTCGTGCGGCTGCTCGGCCCCTTCCCAGATTACCAACCAATCAACTTCACCCTCTCCCGCGGCGGGGCTCTGAGGAATGTACCATGTGGACCGGGCGGGGAGGTCGAGAGGAGGCTGGGCGTGGCCACCGCTCCTGTCTTTACCTTTGCCCCTCCCCATGGGACTCTGGAGCCCCCGGAGCCTGTCGGTGCCGCGGCGGCCCTCAGGCTGGGGACCACGTGGCCGTTCCAGCGGCGAACTTGGACCTGCGCCCACCCCCCCGGGCTGGGGTCCCGTGGTCGGGTCTGGAGGGCCGCGGCCCCCGCCCTCCCATGGGCCCGCCCACCCGGCGGCAGCGCCGCTGCCTCAGCTGCCGCGGCCGTTCCCGGCGCCGGACGCTGCGGCGGGGCGGGCGGACGGGAGGCGCCGGGGCTGCGGGCCCGGAGCGGGGCTTTCCGCCGGGGGACGCTCCGGCATGCGGCGCAGGTGAGGCCCGGGCTCCGGGGACCGCGGCCGGCGGCTGGGGGCCGGGGACCGCCGCCCCCGACGTGCGGCCGGCAGCCTGAGGGCGCGGGGGCCTCGCAGCCCGGCCCCGGCCTTGCCCTTGACCTCTGGGGCGGGGGGCGCTGGGGGGTGGGGTGCGCCCTGCCCGCCCCGGGCCCGCGGCCTTGCCCCGGAGCAGCTGCGAATGGAGGCTCCCCGGGCACGTCCCGCCCTGGGAGCCGTGGCCCCACGGACGTGTCTGCGGCCCCGCGGCCCGGAGAGAACCCACGAGCGCGCTTTCCGCTTATTTTCCCGCAGTCGAGGAGGATGAGGTGATGGCAGCCACGCGCGTCACTTACCTGCGAGCCAACTCCCTCCCC
>PVKE010007968.1:0-49057 GCA_004027555.1 Craseonycteris thonglongyai
TCTCTCTCTCTCTCTCTCTCTCTCTCTCTCTCTCTCTCTCTCTCTGTCAAAATAAATAAATAAATAAAAATATATATTAAAAAAAAATTAAAAATAGAACTACCTTATGATCCAACAATTCCACCGCTGGGCATTGATTCAAAGAAATCCAAAATACTAACAAAGAAAAATATAGGCACCCCTTTGTTTACTATGGCATTATTCACAATAGCCAAGATATGGAAACAAACGAAATGACCATCAAGAGAAGATTAGATAAAGAAACAATGGAGTATTACTATGCTATAAAAAAGAATGAAATTTTACCATTTGCAACAATATGGAGGAGCCTAGATGATATTACGCTGGGAGACCTAGGTAAAAAAATTCAGACTCAAAAGAAAGATAGCATATGATCTCTCTTATATGTGGAATCTAAAGAACAAAATAAATGAACAAACATAACAGAAATAGATTCATATATACAAAGAACAAACTGATGGTTGCTAGTTAGGCAGAGAGTTGGGTGGATGCATGAAAAAGGTGAAGGGATTAGGAAATACAAATTGATAGTCACAAAGTAGTCACAGGGATGTGAAATACAGTATGAGGAATATAGTCAATAATGTTGTAAAAACCATGTAGAGTGTCAGATGGATATTAGATTTATCAGAGGAACACATCATAAATTATACAAATGCCTGAGCCTTGAGCTGTACACCTGAAACTAATGTCAAATAATAGTGAATGTCAACTATAATTAAATATATAGTCACAGAATGTAAAGTACAGCAATGAAAATATAGTCAGTGGTATTGTAATAGCTATGTACAGTGTCAGATGGGTAGTAGACTTGTTGGGGTTATCACCAATTGAGATGTGTAAATGTCTAATCATTACGCTATTTTGTTCACCTGAAAAATAAATAACTAAATAAATAGTAACTCAACACAGTGTATATACGTGTGTGGTAGGGAATAAGTTTGTGAACGTGAGGAGTCTGAGTGAATGAAGATAAATCCTTTCAGGAAAAATAAAAATAGTTGTTTTCTTTGTAAGAAAATAAACAGAATTATCATTTCCTTTCCTCCGCTCTCTTAACATTTGATACCTAACAGAGTATAGTGGTTCAAACCCTAGCTCTCCAGCCTACACATTGTGTGACTTAGAACACATTGTTTCACTTTTTGGTCTCAGTTCATTATCTTCTATAAAAATGAAAATAATGCGATTACCCGTGTTACAGCATTTAGCACAGTGTGCCTTGTGCCGCAAATACTTAAATATGCTAGTTATTGTCATTCTTTCAGCCCTCTTTACACTCTATTGCCATTATCTGCTTTTGTTTCTGTCACCTTCCAAAAGGCTCTGAGCTCTTTGAAAGAGGGGCTACACCTCATTCATTCATTTGCCCAGCACCTGTTGGAGTGCTGATGTTTGTCATAGAACAGAAGTTCATAAACACCTAATGTAAAATAATTCTTTTGAAAATGTCGCCTCCTACCATTGTTCCATCTCTCTGTTCTCCTTCATAGCAAAATTCCTTAAAAACAGAAAAACATTTGTACTTTGTGTCTATTTTGCCTCTTCTTACCATCCAGATTGGCAAATCCAATGAAGAAGTTTTCAGTCTTAACTTCACAGTCTTCAAAACCAAATTCCTGATTTTCCTCCAAGCTGCTCTTCCTAATATTTTCTTACCTTAGCAAATGACAACTTGGACCTTCCATTAAATTAAACCATTAGAATTTGCTGATGTTTGACCATATTTGATTACAAAAATGGCAATTTCATATGATTCCACCTAAAAATTGCTGAGACTAAAACTTGAGTCCTTAACTCCTCCTTCTCTCATATTTGATATTAAATCCATCAGCATACTATACGGCACTAAGTTCAAAATATATTCAGAATCCACTCACTTCTCATAACCTCCAGGACTAACAACCTAATCATTTCCCTTTCATGTCTTCTCTGTATTACTGACCACCAGTTCTGCCCTTGTCCTTCCCTTCTCCCAACAGTCTATTCTCAGTACAACAGACAAAGTAAACTTTTGAAAACATAAATCAGATCATGTCACTTCTCTGCCCAAAATACACCAGGGCATTACTCAGACAAAGACCTCATAACAGGCTCCAAGGCCCTGTATTATTTATAGCCCTCCATTACGGTTCCCTGGTCTCATCTCCTAACTCTCTCAATTTTGTTCACTTTGCTCCAACTAGCTGGGCTCCTTGTTCATCCTCAAATGCATTCCTACCCCAGGACCTTTGCACTGTTATCAGACTGAGAGGCTCCTTCCCCAGATATCCACATGGCCAGTCCCCTCACTTTCTTCAGATCTCTGAGCAGATGCCACTTTGTCAGCACATTCTTCCCTGACCATCCTATGTGGCAAATACGTACACACACATCTTACGCTCCTTGTCTCCATTACCTTCTTTTATTTGTTTCCATAATACAAATCGTCATCTAACGACATATTACATTATCTGTTTACATTTTTATTTGTCTATCCTCTGCTTCACAATAAAAGGTAAGCTACATAAGGGCAGATATTTATCTATTGTGTTCAGTACTGTATCCCTAGCAGCTAGAAGCATTTGTGGCACGCAGCAGACTCTTAATAACTACTGCATGAATGAAAAAAACAAACAAACAAACAAAAACTCATAAATAATGTTGTTGTTTTTTTAATCTAAAACAAAAGTATTGAAATCAGACTTTTCAAATGGTGAAATTTGCTAAACATGACTTACGGTGGAAGAAATTTACATGCTAGTGCCTCTGGGTCACTACACGTCTTAAAACAGGGAGTGGCACAAGGTTCATATCTCCATTCACACTTCCTCCTGTAAGGCACTGCTACCTGGATTTCTAGTGAAAAATAATAATAAAGTTTAGATTGTGTCTATTTTTATGTAAAGCCTGAAAAATAGTGAGACTTCTAGGCATTGACCCTTCTTTTACCACAATACTGTGAAAAAGACAGGGCTGGGAAAAAGCTTTATTAATTTCATAGTGATTAAAGCATTTCATGCTTAAGTTGACTATCTAAATGTTAATCTTCCAAATATTTAAAAAAAAAATGGTTGGAAGAAGCCCAGGAATATTCTAAATATTCTTTCTTTATGTTTAGTTGGTTCTCATTGATACTGATATCATATTATATATATACACACACACATACACAAAAAATTCATTTGGAATTTTATTTTTTACCAAGTAACTTTTTTATTATTATATTTTATCCTTATAACAACCTTGTTGAGTGGATATTATTTCCACTTTATAAATGAAGAAATCGGGGCTCAGAGGAGCCAAGTGACTTGCCAAGTGCAAACAATTAGGAAAATAGCAAGACCAAAGACATGTTGTCTGACATCAAACCTAGAGAGAACATTCCATCTTTGTTCTCTCAGAACTTAGCACATTACATTGTACATGGTATTACCATGATAAAAAAAAAGAATAGATTTTAATAATGTGTGCTTATAGTTACAAAACCTCCTTTGATTAAATATTTCTCTCCTGAAAATTGTGCCAATACTCGCCCTTCTCTACTTCGTAAACCAGTTCTTCTGCAGAAGTCCAAAATTATCTTCGCTCCATAAAGAGACAAGTTCAGGAAACAAGTTATGTTTCTTGGACTCTCAATACAGAACTAAATTCTCAGATACAAAAAGGAAAATAAAACTTTCTGGAAGGCATCTATGCATGTAAAAATTAGAGTGACTGTTAGACCTAGGTTACTGCATTGTGGGTTCTTTGAGAGGATTGGTTCCAAGACTAGAGTAGAACCCTAGAGTTTCTTAGGTCTATGAAGCCCAGAGAGATCAGTTTCTGAGGTTCGTATGATGCCATTGGCTACCGTTGTCCACAGCTTAGGTGGAACTGCTGGGTCTGGTTATAATGGGGCAGATTTCTAGATTGGAAAGGAACTATCGGCTTGTAAAATTAAATCTTTAAGGAAATTCAAGGAAAAATATCACATTTACTCTGCATAATGTTGTATAGGCTTGTCAGTGGCTTTTTTTTCTCCTGAGTACAGAAACCCTTTTCAATTGGCAAAAATTTAAAGCTCAATCTGAATTATCTAAAATCTAAAGACTATCAGCGTTTGTAGATAGCTATTCACAACAGAAAAGGTGAAGGGTTAGTTTGATATAAAAAGTTTGGTTAGAATGAAACAATTTGTTTGGGAAACCCAAGACAAATTTTTAAGCTCGCAGATTTTGAAAATAAAGCATGATTTTTAAACATTGGACGAGGCAGTGAAGATTCCTCTCCGAAATTTAGAAAATTCAATAGCTATAGAACTATGAGGATCTTTAGAAATAAGAACAGGTTTTTTGCTGAAGCAGGGAAATTTTCCAGAGGTCAGTGGAGCCAGATGCCCTTGTATTGAAAAGATAGAGGTAAACATGCTGTCTTTATCATTAAGAATCAGGTTATTGAGAAGTTGTCTTCTAAGGAACAAAAAGTAGATACAAAGACTAGACAACCATGAGACATGGGTCAGCTCTATTTCCAAAGTTCAGACAGAACTGAGAGTAATAATTGGGTCAATAATTAAAAATAACATTATTCAAGATTGTTCTAAGCAATTTACCAATTAGCTTATATAATAACCCTATAAAGCCGGTTTTATCACTTCTCTCATTTTAGGAGTGCATAAACTGAGGGACAGACAGGTTAACAAATTTACTCGTGGTCACCTAACTCTATCTACTTATACTCCATTAAGAGTGATTTAAATATTAAAACCTGATCTATATTCTGCCATATGTAAATTATCTGTTTATTCTCCTTTTGAAGATCTCTGGAAACATACCTTCTATGCTGAAGCTACTTGATTGTTTAAATTCTTCAGAATCATCATATTTTGATGCTTTGACAATAAAGTTTGTGAGTGTGATGAAAAAGCCTTTCTTGCTATATAACTCAAATGCACTGTAGCCAGGAATCCAGAGGCTCTGGTGGTGGAAAAACGTGGCTCTCCGATGAAAGGCTGAATTCGCCTGCCATAGTTTCAAAGTAAGGGTATTATCATCATGGACATAGAGAAAGTAGTTTGGTCTTTCAGCAGATTCCAAGGAAACAAGTGCTAATGCTGTAAAACATAGAGTAGTATGTTTGGCAACTCCTTGGGTTCTCTGGACAAAGCAGATCATCAACACTGGTATTATAAAATGTATTATAAAGTTGATAGAAATAGAGTTGCCCAATTGCCATATATAACGAATGCCAATCTCAAAGATTTCCGAAATGAATTATAAGATCTCTAAAAGAAATAGTAATTTAATGCATTGAGTAACAGTGATAGCTCCAAACAATATCCATCTTAGATGCGTTCTATTCTTTATGTAATTTATCATGTCTTTGGGTTCGGGGAGAGATACATCAACTTAGGACCCCAGAATGTACAATATCATTCAAGTAATTAAATGATTAATTGGACACATAGTTGTTCTTATAAGCTTTAACATTTTCTTTACAAATGGCTAAATTGAACAGTAGAAAAAAATAAGAGAATAGAAAAACAAATCAATTTAGGCTTGTCACTGCACTTCAATAACACTGGGTTTTTAACGAGCAAATGTTCTTAAAAGTTATTTTACAACATTAAGAAAAGACTATTTGCTCAATATTATTGTCTGTTTCCCAATTTATAATCAAATGATTAATGGACAATTGCAAAGCATTTGTGATATATCATACTTTCTCGTTATATATGGTACATTAAAAGTTTCCCTTATATTTGCAAAACCCATGATATAAACGTTACTTAATTAAGATTTTACATTTAATTCCTTAGACCATAATTTCTTTAGGCAACCTAAAGAATATGTGAAGATATTTCCAAGTCAAATATCTAAAAAGGGGTCTTAATTTCTTAATTTAAATCCACTAGAAATTTTCTATTAAAAACATCAGTGATTGCAAATCATACAATGAAAAGTTCTCTCAATGTCAATAGATGATTTCAAAGACATTTATTACGTCCTAAAACTTGTGAGTACTGCTGTTGAGCACCAGAAGGTGCAAATAAGAATAAAAGAAATATGTATGAGAAAAAATATATATAACTAACATATAAATTAAAACTTCAGACTGTGATAGGTGTTTTCATAGATTAAAAAGAACTGAAGAGTTCTTTTTTATAAGAAAGAGGCAATTTATTTTAATTGGACAATCAGAAAATTTCTCAGAATAAATGAAAGTTAAGTTGGATTTATTCTTTCAATGAACATGTCCTAAATTTATACAACAAGCCACGCATAGTGTTAAGTAGGGCTACTATAGTAACAATGTAGCCTAAACATCAGAAAGGACAATAACCCCCAGTCAGAACAGGTGCCAAGTGAATATGACCAGCATGGAGCTGCAGGTGCAAACCAGGAAATGTAGGGCCAGGTACCAAGAAACGCATGGCCGTGTAAGGATAACAGACTGTCTTAATGACTGCCTTGACTCTGATTTATGCTCTTACTATTAACAACTTTGATGTCAAATCATAATTTTTTACTGTAATCTAGTATCATAAACCTTCAAATGTTAGTTATTAGTGAACTATTTAAATTTTTTTTCAAATTAATTTCTGTGATTAATATTATGAAAATTTAAGCTGTGCTATATTTAGGACCTAACACTCAAACAAGAATTGTAATTCTAACATATACATAATACCTGTAGATAAGCAAAAAAATGATTGCATATACAAAAAAAAAAAATAGCTAGTTCATATACCAGTATCTCATTTTACATCCTCTAGGGCACCTAGGAAAATGCCATTAACATATTAGATCCCCAACTAATATTTAATTAATTAATTAATTAAATGGAAAACTAAAATCTTATTTTCAATTGGAAATTATACTTACATGATGCTTTCTCTTTAAAAAGACCTGGAGTGATCATAAAATTAAAATATAGATCAGGAGGAGTATTAATTCTTGGCAAAGAGAAAATGTTTCTACTGGTTATATTGGCCCCCAGAACAAGGCCAGTCTGCCCATAACTTGCCAGCATAAATGGACCTTCTCCAAGCCCTATTTAAACACAAATAAGAGAGTTATAAACTGGTAAAGGATTTTTACATTTCAAGCTGTCATTTCAATGGAATAAGTTTTAATAACAAAAGATACTCCAAATATGGAGCATTTAAACAAATTTGCCACAAATGAAATAACTGAACTCTTTCAAAAAAAATACATTATAATGATTTGAGATATACACATAGTTAAACTATGTACTTTAGAATATATATGCTTATGAAGTTTTGTATATGTGTTCATATGTATGTATATGTGTGTATGTGTATAGGTATAGGTATATGTATAGCAGTGCTAGATAGAAGTTTGATTTAAGTTTTCTAGACCTCAGATTTTTCTCAACTGTATGAAGATTTTGTCTAGGTAAACTTTCCATTCTAATATTCCAAGGTTCTAATCTACTTTCAATCAACATAAGTTTAGCTCTGTCAATAATGAGGTATTGTAATAGTCAAAAAATCATCTCTCCCTATTATTTAATTGAATAAAAATAGAATTCACAGATACAATATAAAATAGTTTACTAATCTGGGAATTACTGAATTTCACCAGTGAGGCATGTCTATAAACAACAAAATAAGATAAAGTTTAATAGAGAAATCAAAGACCTTTTTACTGACACTATCATTTCCCATACAGTTAAATGGTTCCACCTAAAGTAGAAAATACTTAACCATAGTAAAAGACTAGTGAGTAAGAACCAAAATCTGAAATTCAGTCCAAATAATTTTCTGTGAACTTCTTCTCAAAAATGGAAGTATGTAAATAAGTACACTAATATTTTTTAAAATTATGAGTTGGGTTTTATGATAAGGTCAATTTACCTTCAACTCATCTTCTGTCAGTTCTTCTAAATCATCAAAATTTAAGATAATAATTATCAGTTACACGGTTTTTACAAATATATGTATATTTTATGTTGCAGATTATATAAAATGTTAATATACACATAGTAAGTGGTATCAGAAAAGATTAAGCTGATTGCATTCAGTAAATTTCTTTTTTTTTTCTTTTAGCTAATTTTTATCTCAAGAACAATTTTCCTTTAATAGCTCTTAAAATAGAGGGGGTGGGGGGGAGGGAAAGAAGCCCAAGGACTTGGTATTTTTCCCTTTCAGGATGAAGACCAGGCCTGAGAGAAGGGGAGATCACTGGAGAAGGTTAAAAGTCTTTCAAGTAGAAAGGAGAACAAAAATGAAAATTTCTATCATGAGGACCAAGAAAAGAGGTAGGGACTCATAGGATAAGTTATCTTCAAGTGTCATGCCCACCACTGACTCATCAGCTCCGTCACCTCACTGCTAAACAACTGGGAACACATAAAACCTGAGGAAAGAGCTTTATTAGAGACTCAGACACTCTGAGTAGACATGGAGGCTTGAAAGAACTTTGCCCCCACACCAAGATGGAACCGAGCAGGTACAGTGGAGAACCTCTCTATGAGGCTAGATGCCTGCAGTGGACACCCCACCGCTGTTACAAATATACGATGCATACTGAGTGTTCCTCTCTGAGCCCAAATGTACAACAATGACCTCATCTCCACCACCCACTGGCTTGTTTTCTTGAAAAGACAAGAACAACATAAACTTTCAATACTTTTCAATTTATATATGTGTCAATTTGTATAAATATGTAAATAATGTACAAATGAGTAAATAATATGTAAATTATAGTGAGATACAATTCAAAATGAAAAAGATATATGCATCTACAACTTAAGGGTTTGAAACACCCTCACAGATATTCAACATAAAAACAGAGGAAAGGAACTAGATAACTCAACTATATCTTTTCTACCCTACTGCACAAGTCCCTCATTATAGCAACCTGAAGAAACAATTGTTATCTGAGACATCCAGTAGTATAAAAATGGAAAGCTTCTGAATTGACTCCCAGATAACTGTATCTTGTTTCTGGATTCTTTTATTTTCACCAGCAATTGGAGGACAAAAGTCGTTAACTTTTATCATTAATGTTCTGCAGGGAGAAGTATAATTCTACAATGTACTGAAAGCAATCATTGTCTGCAGTGATTATTTAAACATAGTATTAAGCATATCGAATCTATAAAACAAAACAAAAAAACCTGAACATAAAACATGCACAACAATTTTTATCAGAATATTGAAGTCCTTGTACACCCACAGAAATAACAATAAAATCTTTATATTTTTAGCAAATGCCATAAAATGAACCTGAAGGATAGTATTTACAGGTTTTATGTTAGAGAATATTAAGATAATCTCAGCTGTAACCTCTGAATTATCATACTGATTTGTTTTTAATTTACCTCTGACAGAATCACAATTATTTCTGCATTAGCTTTAAATCACAAATACCTTAATAACATCATGTCCAGTATGTAGTAAATAAATGGAGAAGTATGTCAGCTATGAATATCCAAAGAAGGCTTAAAATTACCTAGCTGTGAAATTATTTGGGATGAAACAAATTAAGAATAATCACTTAAAATGATTTTCTTGTCATGACTACTATCACCAATCTCCACAATTCTATATTCCCCTTCAATCATCTCTTTATTGCATTATTTTCACAAACTCTTACTCTCCTTAGCAGGTTGATGCTTTTCCCTATTACTGTGATCATAGAAGTCAGATTTTCCTGTCACTCCACTGAGTCCATTAGTGTTTCATGAAGGCAATGGTCACACTCTGAATATGACCAAATTAGTATTAAAAAGGAAATAAAGAACTGGTTTGAAGAATTCTGTAATACATTAGAGAAAAGAACCATCACTGAAAATGCAGCAGACTTGTTGACAGAAAGGAAAAGGTACCAAGTAGAAAGAGGTAGAAATTCAATATGCATAGATCCAAGGGTCTACAGAAAGAATACCATAAAGTACAAAGGCACTGATAGAGATTTTTTCACAGCAGAACTGTGTGAGGCAGGAATTCTTAAGTGAGGAAGTTACTGGAGCATTTTCTCAAATTGAAATTTGTGTACGTTGTGTAGTGTATACGATAAGAATGTGTGGTGATTGTTCTTAGAAGAGGATGTGTTAACCAGACACTAGGCAGTATAGCATGAAGGTCAAGCTCCTTGGTTCTGCACTCACATAGTTTACATGTCCCGAGTGACCACGTTTTGGCTAAGTGACTTTGGCCAGATTACATACAGTAACCTCTCTGTGCTTCCATTTCCTCCTCTGTACAACATTAATACCTGTCTTACAGGCAAATTTGAAGTCTAAATTATATAATATAGGTAAACTAGTTAACACAATAAAAGCTACTTTTATTACTACAGTTATAAATATTAGGTAATCTGTCTCATTTTAAGCATGGAAGCTAAAGGATCCATGTGGAGCATAGGTGTATTCAAAATCCTGAACAGAAAATAGTTTTGGTTTAGATTTTCTTTAACTACCTTGTAATTTTTTCAATGCTAGATGATTTTCCTCCATCAAACTTTCATAAATGTAACAAAACCACCCAAAACTAAACGATTTAGTTTCTTCTCAATTCATTATTTCTATTTCTCTAACATTTTCTACCTTCCTTTGAATTATAGCTGATCAACTTCTCTGTAGCTTGTTAAGGCACCAAAAATGCCCTGGATTAGTTGCTTGGGTCTTTTTTTCTTTTCTTTTTCTTTCTTTCCTTACTTTTTTTAATGGCTTAGCTTCCCTGCAACTAATACTCTAATTTATCTATCACGAGTCCAGGCTTTGTCCAGTTACTGACTAATGGACACCTCCTTGTATCATCTCACTTGTCTGAAATTAGGTTTAAGTGGCTGTGCCATCCTGGTTAAATCATTTTGACAAAAAGCAGGCTCTAATTCTTCCAACTTCTCGCATTTTCACTGAGGATATAACTTTCTCTTATGTCTATGCCTCAGTTTCAGTCAACACTTCCTGTTAAACTTCTCATTGCAAGTGTGGATGCTGGGTGGGGCTGGGAGAGTTTTATTATTAAACTAATATGTTCTCAATCTGATAATATGTAAATAAATAATTATGATGGCTATATAAGTTCCAACATCACAAAAGTTTTAATAATATCCATATTTATACATAATGGTAAAAAGTATGCATTTGGTATATGTCTTTCTTTGTTTATACCTAAAAAATTAGCTAACTTCATTCATTCATTCATTCATTCACTTACTCACATCATTCAGAACCTATTGATGGCCTACTAAGTGCTAAGAACTTGGTTATACACTCCTTTTTATTTTACAGGGAATAAATTCTAACACAAATGCTTAGAAATTTATGTGTATTTTAGAAGGTAAGACTCTTATTGTCATATACCAAATTATAAAGTATTCATACTTTGTTCCCAGCAAAGTTGTGCAAAACCTTTTAATTTGAAGATAGACAATAAAATACTATAGTGATATTATTTAAATGTCACTTACCTTCATTGTAATATTCACAATCAAGTGCTAAAGGGGAAAAAAAAAGAAGAAAATATTAACCTATATAAGAATCTGACCACTTATCTGAATATATGCAAGATATGAGCATGTGTTCATCAATAACCAAGTGAAAGAACGCAGATGCTACCATTATAGTCTTCAGATGACTTACCATTGACACAAGTAAATAAAAGTTTAGAGTCAAATCTGAAAGCAAATCCAAAGTGATGTTTTTAAAATATATATTTCTTATAATCAGAAGAGAGCCATAAGAGGAATGAAGTCATAAACAATTTCTCTGAGTATGGTATATAAATAAATTACAGTTCAAATGTTACAGTGACAGCAAACACAAAACAGAAAAAGTTACCTCAAATTCTTTTTGTAAGTCCTTCAGCTATACTACAATGTATCCACATTGTCAAAGGAACATAGAATTTAGTGATTTTAAAGAAATTCTATTTCCATGAATTCTACTGTATTAGTTCTATGATAAGACAATTAATATGGATCTCCTTATAAGGTTCCCACATAGTGATGATGTTCTAAGTAGGGTACTCACAGCAAATAGTGGATGATCTCCAGTGGACTGATACCCCTTCCTGACAACACTTATATGCATATGCTGCTATGCTTGTGCATAAGCACTCACAATCTCCACCAAGATTACAGTTACATGTGTCTTCATGGCAATTTTTGGCAAAAGAAGTAACATCAATCTGAATATGGAGTTAAAATAAGTAAATTCAATAAGTACTAACTATAATTGATTAAAATTCAACCTTTTAAAAATGATTAATTGGTAGATTTTCAAATTTTGATAAAATCAGCTTAACACTGCCAACAAAATGTTCTCAATATCTCAAACCTCTATATTGCCCAAAAGAGAAAGGAATTTATTTATTAGGCAAATAAAACATCAAAGAACTAGCAAAACAGGTAATGGAATTAACATACAAATATAATTTTAATAACTGCTATATAACAGATTAATATTTTATTAAGTTTATTGTTTCATTATTGGAATATTCATATGGCTTTAAAAGTATGTTCTGTTACCAATTGTATTTTTACTTGACTTTTATGAATATTTAAACTATTACATTTCTAAATAAGTTACATTTCATCTTTAAGACCACTTTAAATGTGCCACTAGAAATGCTTTTAAACTATACTTTGGGTTGAAAAGAATGACCATTTGGCAATGTTCTCTAAAGAAAAATATTTATACCTTTGATCAATCATTTATGGCTTTCTTTGATGCATACAAAAATGCTTCATAAACTACAACAGATTAGTGCAAATATTATGAACAAATATATGCTGTTAAATAAGATGGAGTGAGAAAGTAAATCAACCAAATGCTTCACTTCTACAGGAAAAAAAAATTACCAAATTTGTCTTCCTAACAATGGGTAACTAAATGATTTCTCCTATTCATCTTAATATTATAGATACAGCAGTACCCATTTAAATTTGAAAGTTCAGGAAAGTACTCACCACATTGCGACAAGCAGCAAAAACATCACTGTACAAAATGGAGCATTCTTTCTTGGCATAAGGAAATTTGTTTTGATGTGCCTCACAGGGTTTAAATAATTCATATGAGCTTTCACACTGTTAAAAAAAAAAAAGTTAAGGAAGAAAAGAAAGTTCTTTAAAGTGATGGTTTCTGAAGCTGAAATCAGAGTAACCAATTCTAACTCCACACATTACAGTCGCATCCAATATATTTTCATGTTTTTAGATAAACTTTTCCTAAAGCACCTGTGCTCAGTCAACTCAATGTTAACAGCATATAGTGTTTTTAAAAACAATTTAACATACTATTAAAATCATGCTTATTCTAGAGAGCAGAGGTAAACAATTTATAAACTGTCTTAAAGGCAGCATTTACATGACTAAAATAATTCCATGAGCAAACAACTTTCTTTCTTTTCATTTTCACCTCTTTTGTCTATCTCTGTCACGAGCTATCCTCTGAGGAGTTTCACACACTCAAGTGTCTACAGGCTCACCTCCCCTATACTCAGCCATCTGGTTTCTGCCTCTTCTCATTCACCTCCCTGCAGGGCCCTGAGAAATGTCATCAATTCTCTCTTCATTACTAACCACAAAGGCAATTCTTTCTTCATCTCACCTGGCCTTTCCCTACCTTTGATTCTGTTTATTACTTTGCTTTCTTCAATGTGTCACTTTATTTGTTTTTGGTGGCACCGTTTTCTGCTGGGTTTCCTCCTAACTCAATGGTTGCTACTCCCTCCCCATTCGCCCTCCCCCTCCCTTCTTTGAAAAACTTGAACCTCATTCTATACATTTCTCCTGACTTCAACAACCTAAATATGCTAGTAACTGGCAAATCCATATTTCCAGCCCATGTCTCTGCCAAATCTCAAAACTGGATATTTCCACATAAATATGTGTCACTTCTCCTTCAACATATCCTAACCTGTGCTTATCTTGATGCCATTGTCCAGTTCTCACGGTCCTCTACCATCCAATCCTCTTTGCCCTGCCACAGCATCTACTTAATAAGCCAGGAAGATAGAAGACTGTCTTGGATTCTCCAGGTTCAGCTTTCCTAATATAATCTTTCAACAGATGCTGATGATCTTAACCTTTAATGCCTCTCAAATGTGTATACTTTTCTAAATTCCTGCTGACTTAACATTTCTTGCTTGATCATAAGGGCCTCACCTCCTAAGTCATTTAGGGCCTTCAGTCCAGATCCTGGCATGCTACATTTTGCATTATAGCCAGACCCTACTTCCAACACTCCACCATCTCCATATTGAACTTCTTGAAATTCCTACTCACCCCCGTCTTCCTGATACCTTCTAAAGGGCTGCTCTCTCCTTCCCTGCCACACTTTCTCATCATCGGTATTTTTATAGCTCCCCTAAGTCTTTTTTTAATTAATTAATTAATTAATTAATTAATTAATTTTTGACAGAGAGAGATACAGAGACAGAGACACAGAGAGAACTGAACTGGGGGAGCTCCCAGTTCAGCACATGGTTCCGCACGGGCCGGGGCCGGGACTCGATCCCCAGTCCCCGGTGCTGCAAAGTGAGTGCTCAACCCACTGAACAACCCCGGCTCACCCCCCTAAGTCTTATAAGTGTCAATGATACCTTCTCCAGGAACTTCCCTTTATCAAAGCATCTCTCATATTTTCATTCATTATTTGTTGTTAAATTTATTGGGGTGACATTAACTAATATCAATTACACTGTTTCCAGGCGTACAATTCTACACTACATTGTCTACACATCACATTATGTGCTCACCACCCAGAATCAGCTCATCTTCCATCACCGTGTGTTTGATTCCCCCTCTCTACTTGCCCCCACCCATCTCTCCCACCCAACTCCCCCCAACCCTCAGTTATATTTTCATTCTTAGTTGTTCTATTTCATCTACTAACCTAGATACTAGCACTTTAAAGGCAAAGGCTGTGTTTTAATTATATTATGAGTTTGCATACCTGGAAAACATTAAGTGCTAAAGAAAACTTACAAGATGAAAAAGAATTTTTGATTTTCAGCTTTGTCCATTAGGTATGACTAAGAAAACATATTTTGGGGAAGCCGGGATGGCTCAGTAGGTTAGGCGCTCACTTTGCAGCCCCGGGGACTGAGGATCGAATCCTGGCCCCGGCCGTGCTGACCCATATGCTGAACTGGGGAGTGCCCCCAGTTCAGTTCTCACCAGGGCAAGACCCTGGCCCAGTTCCTGCCCTGTGCAGCCCACTGCCACCTGTGGAATGAAACTATGTGGAAAAACCAATGATATGCAACTATGAAGACTGTTCGAGGCCCTCCCCCTTCTCTCTGTCTCTGTTTAAAAAAAAAAAGAAAAGAAAAGAAAACATATTTTAGTGAGTTTATAATTCTTTGATTAGTCTCAGTGTTTTAGTATTGTTATAAAATAGTTACTACTTAATTCATTTTTTAAAAGTAAGTTTTTCTTCAAAAACTTCAAATTGCAACAAGATATATGGTAGCTCTAATAAAAAGGATTTTGTGTCTCTCCATAGAGTAAATATTTTATATATTAAACAAAATCTTTATACTCTTCAGCTTAAACTACACTGAAATTTATAGCATGAATTTTACTTAACAGGATAAATATTTTACCACAGCCCCCTTTTATTTTTTTGAAGAGAAAAAATTAGGCAAATTGGGTAAATTAGGCAAAGTAGTAAAGCAACTAAACCAATAGTAATCAATCAGGAACTTGTAGTCTGAACAATTCTCTCAGTGAGAAAGAAAATAGACTTAAATAGTAGAAGAAAAGAGTAGAATTTGTAATTTTCAATTTATTATCTTAGTTCACCATTTCTCAAAGTGTGTCCCATAGAACACTCCTTCCTTGGGAACTAATATGTAAAAACATGGTTTGTGTATTAGTAAGTTTGGGAAACACTTCAAATACATCCATCCTTTGGACACTTACAACACCTTAAGAAGTCCTTCAAAAAAGAAATATGTCTAACAATTCAGTCCAACTGTTCCCAAAGGCAGTTAACCATTAATTCACTCCCCACTGCCCCCCACATCCTTACATACAGCCATGATTTGAAGAACGAAGTTAAGAAATTCTGCCCGCATTTACTCATTACTTTTTTTTTTTAGATTTATTTTTATTATTTTTAACAGAGAGAGAGAGAGAGAAAGAGAGATACAGAGACAGAGAGAAGGGGGAGGGCCCGGAACAGTCTCCACAGTTGCACGTCTTCGGTTTTTCCACATAGTTTCATTCCACAGGTGGGCGTGGGGCTGCACAGGGCAGGAACTGGGCTGGTGTCTCACCCTGGTGAGAACCGAACTGGGGCACTCCCCAGTTCAGCATATGGGTCCGCATGGGCTATGGACAGGATTTGATCCTTGGTCCCCGAGGCTGCAAAGTGAGCACTTAACCCACTGAGCCATCCCGGCTTCCCCTACTCATTACTTTGAGCAAAGTGCTTTGATTTAGCGAAGTCACATCTTTAGAAATACTAGTACAATAATCAAGTATCTTTCTATGGGAGAAAAAGTATGTGATTAAAAGATATGAAGTTGAATGCTACCTCTGCTTCTTAACGGATATATAATATTAGCCAAATCATTTAAACTTCCTGAGCCTCAATTTCTAATATGAAGACAACACTCTTTACATTGCAAGGCTGTCACAAGAATTTGTGAGAAAATAAATACGAAAATATGTTGTCAACTATGAATTACTATACAAATATTACATAAAATAGTATTACTTAGTAAATTTTCCTATAAGAATAAAATGTCTCAGTGAATCAATATGCCAAAAAAATACTCATTTAGTTTTAAAACATATATATATTCAACTTACCTGTCCTAATGCCCAGCTATCTCCAAATACCTGGGCATTTCTCACTTCCAAGTTATTAGATGTGGTCATATCATTTGAGGTACATTTGTCAAAGTTTCCACAGAGTCCTAACAGTTTGTTCTAAAGTAAAAGAAAACTACCATGAAATATTCTCTATTTACATTAATATTTAAAGATTAATATTCACTAAATTTTTAAAAAATATTTAAAATAAACATTTTAAAATTTACCACAACCACCATTTAAAATATGTTTTAAGAAGGTGGCTATTCATATGTATTTAATTATATTCAACAATTATTTAAAATTCTCAAAACTGTTTTACCATCCCCCAAATTTTACCTTTCTACATTTACCAATGTCTTAGAATCAATATAATGAATAATGTAAGTAACTTAGAAACATATTATATAAATATTACAGTATAGGCATACATACAAATTTTTAATGATGAAAGCCCCACCTACCAATATGGTAAGGTTTTGTTACACTATAAATGTCAAAACAATATAAAAACACTTTTTTCTAGGTCAGAATGAAAAGCCAAAACTTTAAAAATACAACTTTTAAAGAGAAAATTAACACTCTTATGCCACTATGGGATACAGTAAGTAAAACCTAAACATCACCTAATTTTTATAAAAGTCATTATGGGTTGTATAATGGTGACAGCAACTGCCATATGGACTATTCACATCAGCAATGCACACTGCATTCTTTCAAATGTAAAAAACTTTTAGGGAACATAGGTGGACTAAGAGCACAAGGAAAAATGTTCTAAAAATAATGGGCCCTCCTCTCTTCTCTCTCTTTCACTTTCTCTTTCTCTCTCCCTCTTTCTCTCTCTCTCTCTCTCTCTCTCTCTCTCTCTCTCTCTCTCTCTCTCTTTTTCTCTCTCTCTCTCTCAACATCTTCTCTCAAACAATAAATCTATAAATAAATTAATTAATTAAAATAATGGTCATCCTCCATAAAATAATGGTCATCCTCCTCAAAATCAAACAAACTGAACTCTTTCTGAAGAACGGAATGGAGCCCATCGTTAATGATGAAGTAGACAGATGGCCCGTGTCTATAGCAAAGCTGACAATAACCCCAGGATTCTAACCACCATGGCCACTGCCTAGCACAGGGCCTCTGCGTCCAGAAGCCATGGTGCTAATCCAAAGACAGCGGCTACTCCATCAATTGTCATCCAAAAAAGTCAAAGGCAGATGTATGGAGGGAGGTAGAAAATGGTTCATTTGTTTCCAAAAAGTAGAGAAGGGAGGATACATGATAAAGAATGACAGAAAAAAAATAGCTAAAGAAAATATGACTAAATTATTTCATTTTCATCAAAGAAGCAAACAAACACCTAGCAATAGATGTAGGGGCTTTATCTTATTTAGGGAAAAGAAAATGGCTTCAATATACAATCATATTTTAAATTTATAATGTATTAAAATCTACTTAAATATGTATCTTTCTCATAGATTTATGAGAATTTGTAACCTAATTTTTTTCTAACTTGCCTCAGATAATACCCATGACTCTTCATTTCAATTTCACATAAACTGAATTTTTGAAAATATATCAGCACATCAAAAACAACTTTAACATATAAATTCAAAATACTTAAAAAAATTTTAAGTAGTTAAAATAATAAAAATGTTTTTTAATAATATTTAGTAAAATATTTAACAAAAACAATGTTTAAAATAATTTTAAAAATAAATTGCCAAAATTGTAAACAACCCAAATTGAATCTTTAACCATGAATGGACAAAACAAAATAGTATAACCACACAATAAGATACTACTCAGCAATATAAAGAAACTATTCATTCATTTAACAATGTACATGAATTTTAAGTGTATATTGTAAAGTCAAAAAAGCCAGACCTTTTTGTATGGTTTCATTTATAGTGTATCAGGAAAAAGCAAAACTATAGGGATGGAAAATAGATCAGTGGTTGCCAATAGATAGAGAATACATGTAGGGGTTACAATAAAGAGCCAACATGGGAGAAATTTGGAAATGGATAGATCTGTTTTATATATAACTGTGGTGGTGAATACATAACTCCACGTGTTTGTTAAAATCCATATAACTGTACCTCATGAGAGTAATTTTTCTTACATATTTTTACAATTTTACTGTATATAAACTTAAAAATATACTCAGAATATGGAGGAAAAGGTGGAATGCAGACTACTGTAACAAATAAACCTAACTGTATTACAAACGTGTCACGTAATTACACTGAAGGGAGTGGGAAGAATGCAAGCTGATCTAAGAACAGTAACTTTGGAAAACTGGATATTGCAAGGTTAAAGTCAAAAAGAATTGTACAGAACAATGTATTCTAGTTGATAAAGTTGCTCTTCGCTGGGATGTAAGTTAGTAATTATGAAAATATAACTTCTGTCTTGAAAAACATCAATCATTTTATTTCTACAAAACATTGAAAGGTAAATGTAATTCCATATCCTGCATCTCATTTGAATTGACCTACCTTCCACTGTGGTCCAACTTTGATATGAATGGTTGTCCTTTTATCCCAAAGAATAGTGATATCTTTCTCAGGAAAGTATACTACCATATAGTACCCTGCCTTCCAAAGCTGATATGTAGGAGTATTTTCCAGAAAAATACCTGATAGTTTCTTTAAGAAAAATAAAATACAGAAAGTGAATTCCTTGTTCTCTAATCAAACTATAAGCATTAAGTTACTATCCAACAATAAGTAGCTATGTACTTGTATGTTGCTTAGCCTTGTCTTTCTGAATTTTGTAATAAAAGACAAAACACATACATGAAATAGGAAATGCATAAAATAGGTAATGGGACAGAAACTGGTACATGAGCTCAACATGGATAAATGAGCAAAAAGAAAAAAGGCATTTCAGTTAAGGAAAAAAGCATAAACAAGAGCATAGAATAAATTAATGGAATATACCTGTTGACTCAGAAATTCTATATTGACAATGAATAAGGATGATTGAGTACTAAAAATACATGACTTTACCTGCCTATATACACACATAATCAGAAAACAAAAGCACAAATTGTGTGTGAGGGAGAAAGAGATGGAGAAAGACAGAAAGAAAGAGAAATTTCCATCCAAGGGACTGAGGAAGGCTTCTTAAAAGAGGTGGGATATGAACTAATATTCTGTAAGAGGCCATATGTAGGAAGGTACAGAGGATTGGAAATGAGTATGCAGAAGAAATCATTCCAATCAAAAGAAACAACCTTAATAGAGGCTTAAGGGCAGGAAAATTTAAGATTTGATCAGGAATAAAGGAGAGTACCAAAGGACTAGAGCATGCATTCCACAACAAGTGTAGTCTGAGACCATTTGCAACCACGTTACCCATATAGGCAAGGGTCATTATTCCACGTCCAAAATGTACTTAATAAAGGCATTTGAACAGGAACGTGACTGACCCTGTTTGTATATTTAAAAAAAATAATTTATATGCTTGCAAAGATAATAGTAGAAAGATACCAGAGATGGAAATCATTGAGAAAATTGAATGTCTTTAGCCCCAAATGAGAATATACAATGATCTTTATGAGCCAGGGATATTCCCTATAAAAATATTACATTGAACACGACACTGACATAAACTCATAATAAATTTTAAATTGCATGGTTTAATCAAATTACGTAAGTAAATATATCCAGAAGTACAGTTAAAATTGTAAAGGAAAGATGGATCCTTTGGTTATTTTCCTCCCCCCAAGTAATAACAAAAGCATAATTTAGAAATACTATACGTAGTAGACACTTTTCTAAATATTCCATAGGACACATTATATAAACTTAGTCTCATAGGAGTTTTTAGTCTCATAGACCAAGTTCACACTTACACATACTCAGTGTTTTGCATATAACAGTATACAAGGGTTGTCCAGAAAGTATCCAGCCAAGTAACCATTCTTATTATACTGACAATGGCTGAATTTTTCCGGACAGCCCTCATATAGTGTGCAACCTATATATTGTTAATGGGCCCTACCTAACCTCATTTCCTTCTACTCCCAAATGCCAACTTGGGGTTTAAGCCCTGGGTGCCCGTGAAGATCTGCACTCGGCCTGGGAGTATTCTTGTACCCAGAGAGCAAGGCATTACATAATAAAGGAAAAATCCCTTGAGAGTTCAAGGGAGACTATAAAACGATGGAAAAATATTTTCCCTGTTTTGAACTAAAGGCCCTGCATTTTCGTTTTTCACTAGGCCCATCAAATGCACCGCCTGCTCTACCCACAAGTCACTCTCTGCCTTAGAACTTATTTCTATTGTATTGATTACACTGTTCAGTACCTTTCTATTATCTGGCTTGCCTTTGGCTTTCGCATGTCTTCCTCCCCACTTGAATGTTAGCTCCTTGAAAGGTGTACTTTGTCATGTTTATGGTGGTATCCTCAGCGGCTGATCAAGGCTTGCCCCATAAAATTTTTTAACACCTTCCTGCACTGGCCCATTCACAGATCTCACCTTGCAGCCCGACCAGCAACAATTAAACAGGTAAGAGGATATTTGTGGCTTACAGCTCCTTTTCAATGCTCTTTCATGTATTTTCCTATTAAAATTTCATCAGACTGGTTGACAGAGATCATTAGAAAGTGAAATAAATTTTTGGATAAGAATGTTTATTATTAGACTTTCTTCAGGTCGGATTTGCATCAATTATCCTGATATAAAAGTATATATTTTCCATTTGTCTGCAGAGATAAAATCCTTCACTTTTCTTAGGGCTGTTAACTACATAACAAATCATTCTTTTAATCAAAAGGAGATGCTATATTCCACAAGATTAGGCAATGGGGTGCTTGTCTTTAGAAGAGTGAGGTATTACAATTTGCTCAAAATAGAGAATTCCAATTTGGATTAGGAAATAAACACTTTACACAAAATCTGGTGATGTTAAAAAGACACATTGTAAATGTAAGGAATTAAAACATTCAAAGTACAGCTTAAATAAATTTATACAATGTTTATATCTTACACATTTAGTAAAATTAAAATTGCACCTTTATTTTTTTTTAAAGATGCTTATTTTCTTCTATTAAATGAGTAATCCATCTGCCATAAAATAAATCTACTTTTTTTCACTTTTGATGTCCAAGAACAGATATTAGTGGAGAATTTGTTATGGTCAAATTATTTTTGTGACTTTTCCTCATTGACTTATATGAAGGAGATTTGTCAGCACCTGCACACAGGTGAAAACTGCACTTGAAAGTTACACAGAGTTGTAATTACCACTTTAAAAATGTGTTAAACTATCTTCATAAGAGCATTTAGTATTAATACTTGCTCTTCAGTTCTTTTTAACACATTCTGATTCTTTGATAGAACCTTCCCCTATAAATGACTATCCAGCTGATGGTTATACCAAACTGCACTAATTACTCTAACAGGGCATCAACATCACTGTAGAACCTCTGTTTTGTCCAAAGCTTGATTGCTGCCTAGTGCGTCTCAGTAGCTCATTGTTACTGACCAAGCTATAAGCTATTTTCTGAGGCAGTGGTCCTCAACCCTTTTGGCACCAGGAACCAGTTTTATGGAAGACAATTTTTCCACAGACAGAGCATGCACAGTTCACAATAGGCTTCATGCTCCAATGAGAATCTAATGCCGCCACTGATCTGACAGGAGTTGAAACTCAGGCAGTAATGTGAGTAATGGGGAGCGGCTGTAAACACAGATGAAGCTTCACTCCTTTGCCTGCTGCTCACCTCCTGCCATGTGGCAAAGTTCCTAACCCCTGCTGTGTAGAGGTTGGGGACTCCTATTCTAGGGCACTGGTTCTCAAACTTTACTGTGCAAAATAATTGGGGGTACCATTAAAAATATTGCTTTTCATTCTCACCCTCAACTGCTCCAATGATTGAGGTGAGGCCCAGGAACCAGCTTTTAGAACAAACATTGCTAATGATTTTAATGCAAAAATTTTGTGGGCCAAACTTTGAGGAGCACTATTCTAAAATCTCACTTTTTAAATTCCGTGTGTGAGATCACGTCATTTCTCAACTCCACAATTTTAACTTGTAAAATAAGTTCAGATATTTTACACCATTCAAGAGCCTCAGCAGTCTAGAACCAGCCTTCTTGTCTACTGCCCCTGTCCTTCCCACCCCCTTGTCCTCTGCATTAAAGTCAATCTAGAATCTTCTCCCTGAATCCTTTTGCCATACCCTCTTTCCACTATCCTCATATACTTCAACCAAACTAAACCACTTAAGGCTCTTCAAACATGCTATTTTAGTTTTTAATTCTTCCCTTTCAGCATGATCATTCCTTTGTATTGACGGCTTTTCTACTCCCTCTCTTCACCTGGCTAATCTCTACTCATCTTTTAGGACTCAGTTCAAATTATTTCTTCCAGAGCATGTCTTCTGAGCCTTCAAAAATAAGGAGGGTGAAAGAGAAGGAGAGCCATTTCTTGATCCCCATGTGAACTTAAGAAGTAGATTTTATAATCATCCAAATTTACAAATGGGAAAGTTACAACTTGCCCAAAGTGGCACAGGTAGCAGGTGATATAACAGGGGTTCCAAGTGAGTACTGACTAACTCCAAAGTCTATGCTCTTAGCTGCCCTAAACATCCGAGGTTGGTTTAGGTTTTCTTTCTAGGGGTTCGCGTACTATCCTGTCCATACTCTTGCCACGGCACATCATACTACACATCTTCACTCATGTGAATATATTCCTCCTCTGAGAATAAGTTCCTAAGGCAAGCACAGTGTCTTTTCATTGTTTTTGTCCCAATGATTAGCACAGATTTTGGTACTTAGAAGACATTATGAATGAATGAATGAATGAATGAATGAATAAAATTTATTCATTCTTTCAAATTGAGCAGGCTCTAAGAATGCAAGAATACACAAAAGAGACAGGGGTTCCAATTCTCACCTAACTCAGAGAGGAAGACAACCACACTAGTAATTTCCCTAAAGTGTGAGGCCTGTACTAACAGGGTGCTTGAGGGTATGAGGAGGAGATTCCTGAAAGAGATACAATGAGACTTGTCACATAAGAATAAGTTAAATGGAAAAGTTGATTCCGGTAGGAGCAATGACTTTCATGAAGAAGCAGAGGCAAGGGAAAGAACGACAGCATTTGTAGAACTGGTAAAAGCACCAACTTCTGGAACCTGGGCTGGAAGCTGAAAAAAATGAGAGGTGAGGCAGGAGAATTAGCAAGGGCCAAGTTGGCGAGGTCTGGGGTGGGCAACCGAGAGTCACTGGAAAGTTCTAAGCACTAGACCAACAAGGGATTAGATTTCCATTTTGGAAAAACCATTCTGGCCACTGTGTGGCAGGATGGAGTAGAGGAAAGGAACTAAGACTGGAAGCCAGGAGTCTAGTTTGGAGTATGCTGAGGTCTATGCCAGGTGACAGATAGGTGATGGTCACTGGGCCCTGGATGATAACAGGGAATGATGAAAAGATGAAAGAATTAGCATATAGAGGCTAAGGTATAAACAAAACAGACAAGTCAAATATGAATAACTGAAGCCATGTAAAATGACAAAGAAAAATATCTGAATCTAGTAACTACTTACAAAGTACCACAAATTGTATCTATTTTACTGCCAGTATCCTCAGGATAAGTTAAAATGATCTTAAAATAAATAATTCACTAACCTCTTTGTAAGGAGTATCATTCAGGTAAATTTCAGTGTCTCCAACTGAAATCAAAACACTTTTAGAACAAACAATATCGTTGTCAAAGCATTTCTTGTTCTGGGCAATGACAGATATATCTGAATCATCGGCACTCTGAAATGTCAATAATATTATATTAATACAAATGTATAGTATATGCAATTTTTAGCTTGATTTATTAACAAATCTTAAAGAAGAGCAAGATTCACAATGGTGTGTATTAAAACTGAAATACAACTTACCTCTAAAATAAAGATCATTTTGATCTAATATTCTAAAGAATTTAATGAAAATATACCAAGATAGCTCAATCTTTAAACTTTCTCTCTAATATCTTCTGTTCATTTCTTTTTTCTAACAAAGCTTTTTTTTTTAATTTCAATTTCATTATTATAGCTCAAGTATACCAATCAGTTTCTTTTCAATATGTACACAGAAAGACATGTCACTTAGGAAATTTTTAAAATAAATATTTTCCTCATAGACAACATTTTTTGTTTTATCTTCAGGAGTTTTCTGTCTTAAATTATTTGCCTACAAGTTAAAATTAAAATCAAGTCAAACCTTTGGTATGTGTTGGTAGATAAAATAATGTGTATCATTTGAGGACTTCCTTTGAACTTTCCAAAGTTATCTCATTTAATTCTTATAATAGTTTTTGAATTAAGTATTATCTCCGTTTTGCAGATCAGAGAACAGAGGTTAAGATGCATTAACTGATTCTCCAAGTTCACTTAGCTACATAAGGGGCAGAGACAGAGTTCTAATTTATTTTTATGCCACTTACAGAGAAATTTGGAAGTGTTGATGAAAAAGGTCAGATGCAGGTTTTAGAGAATACTTAGTTTGAGAAAATATTATTTAGCCTCTCACCTTACTCTCATCTTTTTTCACTAATTCCATTCACTCCATTCACTAACAACATGCTCTCTAAATTCACGGTTACTAATTTCATATCCCAATTTCGTGGATGGGCTTCTGTAGTTCTACAGACCTTGAGAATTCATTGTAAAATGTTGTTTTGAGTATCTGTATTTTTCTAGGACGACAGTCTATGGTTTTCATCAAATTTTTGAAGTGGTCCTTGTCCCCCCAAAAGTTATAGCCTACATTTCTCCAAGAGTCTCTTCCCTAATTTGAGGAGTGTGGAAATATCATCAAAAGGAAAGTGACACTTCCTAGGATGCCCAGGTAGCTCAGCGGATTGAGTGCTTGCCTCGCAATAGTGAGGTTCGGGGTTTGATTCCAGGCCCAGGCCTGTGCAAACCCCATATGCTGAACTGTGTGGTACTACTGGCAAACGCCAGAATAGCTCAGCAGTGAAGGTTCCCACCTCCCACACAGGAGGCCCCCAGTTTGGTTCCCACCCATGTGGCCCCACATCCACCTGTGTGGAATGAAACCATGTCACAATTAAAAATATGCAACTATGGACACAGCTCTCTAGGCCCTCCCCACTTCGCTCGTTCTCTCTCTCTCTCTCTCTCTCTCTCTCTCCTCTCAAAAAAATAAACATAAAAATAAAATAAATCTTTTAAAAAAAATGGAAAGTAACACTTCTCTTTGGACTCAATATTTAATTTTCAAGAATGCACAAAAATGTCCTGAATCCTTTTTTTTTTTTTTTTTTTGGATATATGGGTCAGATTTATTTTCAAAGTGAGAAAAGTCTTTAAATATTCAGAAATCGTATGTCTTAACACAAATTCTCCATTTACTTTTTCATATCACCAGCAATATGAACACCACCTCAATATGTCTTTTGGTTTGTCTAAATTCTCGTATTATTAGTAATTACTATAAAATAGTGCCTAAAGGATAGGTTTTCAATGAATGGAGCTGACAGAGTAATTAATGTGTCCCTCTGTGACCCATTTTTCCTTCCTTCACAGAAACTGAGAGCTTTTGCTTCCTCATAATCCTTTTTGCAAAGCATTGCCTGAATTTTGAAAAGGAGAATAATAAGGGTCATTAAGATAATTATGACATTGTATTACTCAAAACAATAATGCCACAGTTTTCTGCCTTTATGAACAATTTTCAAAGAAGAAGAATATATATAATTTAGAGTTTTATTTTGTTCTTCTTGGGAAGAGTTATTTAGATTAAAAGATGTGAAAAGCTGGCTGAAAGGCTTTCTATTGCCATTACATTTTTACTACTGTTAATTACAGTACATCAGTGTTAGCTATATTCTTTATATTAACTCAGAAAAGCCAAGACATATTCTGCAATGTATGGTCTGTCCTGGAATAATAGCATATTATGTTGACAGAAACAAAACAATATCAATTCCTAAGAATCACATTTCCACAATTTCCATTTCTAGACTATTTCAAGTTATATTAGATTCAGACATAATGCTACAGAGTTGCTAAGCAACATATTATGATTACAAAGCTAAAAGAGAAAGGTCAACATCAGTGTACTAGGATTCCTCAAACCTTTTATTCTCAGATAATGGAAACAATTGATGAAAAATATTCTCCCAAGTGAATCTGAAACATAAAATGTCAGCATCTCTCAAGGAGTGCGAGGGCTGTCTGGAAAAAATCCAGCCATTGTCAATATAACAGGAACTGTTACATGGCTGGATACTTTCCAGACAACCCTCATATTTTATTTTACTTGACATCTTAGTCCATGCACCTGACATAGCCCCAGCCTTTTAAGTCACTACGTCTAGCAAAGTCCCTGCCACAGGCACCCATGTTTTGTGTCCCTCAGCTTATTGGACCAAAACACATTTTTAAGGACCAAAGAACTCTAATGCTGGCAAGAAAAAAAGCCAATGCTAACCAATTAGATTCTCTCACACTTGAACCAAAAAAATAGAAAGAAACGTTTTTGTAGTTAAGATCTAAGTTTGAATGGACGTAGAATAGAAGGTAAAGTGAATGCTGAACAGATGAGAGCAAGCTGAAGATATGAGGAAGCAGTAACAATGATTAAACTGGAGCAAAGATAGGAAAAAACAAAACAAAACAGAAAAGAGTTATTCAATCAACCTTGAGTAAGGAGAGAGTAGAGCATTCACAGAGACTGTCTTTGCTGCAGGAATGACATCAGAGCATCCACGAATTCCTGCTACTAGAGGCAAACCACGCTTCACTGGTTACATTTGTCCTATTCAAGGATTTTCTCGGGATGCTATTTCCCTGAGGGTTTTACACATAAATTACCACAGCACCCACCCCCTATTGTTCTGTCCTGAAGGAACAAACCCTTAACCAGAATGAAAACCACTCTGAGACACATCACTGCCAAGGAAGTCTGCTTGAAAATATGAGATTAAAGAAGTAGGTTATAATGGGGTGAAACACCCCAGTACCAATGCCTCCCCCTCCTATGATAATTCCCTGTTAACTGTTTTTCTAGTCAAAATCAGTTGCATATCCACAACAGAGCTTTCATTTGGCTCAGTCTTTTAGCTTCTTGTTTATTATTAACTCACCCAAATATAAAACAATTGAGGATGAAGCTAGTGGTTTTATTATTGTTCCCATAACAACTCCTAGCATAGAGGCACAGGGTGTAGAATTAAATATGTAATTGATTAACTAATTTTCAAAAATAGAAAAGTAAAGAATTAATTAATAGAAAACCTATGCTAAAGTGCTATTGAAATGTTTTAGGAGGTCTTAATACATAGGGTCTACTATCTAAATATATAAATTATTATAATGCAAAATAAATATAGAACCTAATATCTAAGATTAATAATGGAGATGAATTTTAAAAGATCATAACCATCTTGCCTAAAATTTCCAACACAGATATAGTATTTAATTATTAGCTTACATGGATAAAGTAGAAATTTATTTAAACACTAGTTTCCTGAAAAGGCACTTAAAGAATGAATTCAATAAATTTCAAGATTTTTATCTTCTTACTCATATGAATTAAAAATATGCCAGTGCCTTCTACAAATTTTGTTTATATAATTCTAAATAAGACTAATATAGATTCGTTTCCATTTCAACTTTGTAAACATTAAGTATCAGAATTAGAGGGTAATTTATTTTAAATCTTATCATATAATTTAATTTAATGTTAAACATTTCAGGTTTTCCTGATATAGAAATGTTTAGAAAACTATGAAGAAGTGGTTTGGGTTGAAAAAATCCACCATAATATGGACAATATATATTATAATAAATATTAACAAAGGTCTAAGTTGTCTTTGTGCCTCTGATCCCTTTGTCTTCAGCATGTGTGTCGTACAAACAATATAAATAAACACAGCCCTGTTAAAAGAGGTACAGAAAGGATTTGATGGACAATTTACCATGAGCTGGACCCAATCAGAGAGAGGGTCCTCATGTCCTTCCTCAGTGCTTGGAATGTTCCTTCTGCCCACCGATCCCTCTGTGGAGGCAGCTTTCAAGGACTCAAACTTGGAAGAGTAATGTGTTGTTGAGACCATCAGTGGTATAAGTCAGGGGTCCCCAACCCAAGCACCACAGACCAGTGCCATTCCGTGGCCTGTTAGGAACCGGGCTGCATAGCAGGATGTAAGCGGCCAGCGAGCGAAGCTTCATCTGTGTTTATAGCTGCTCCCCATCACTCACATGACCACCTGAGCTCCACCTCCTGTCACATCAGCAGCAGCATTAGATTCTCATAGAAGCACTAACCCTATTACGAACTCATGTGTACACCTCTCCCACCGTCCTCATCCCCCTCCATGGAAAACTGGTCCCTGATGCCAAAAAGGTTGGGGACCATTGGTATAAGTGACTGAACCCAATTAAGACCTCTATATAAACTTTTAAGATCCTAGCAGTAAGGTGTGGAGATTTACTCATCTTGCAACCACCCAAGACAAGACTTACATGTAAGCCCCATGGCCTGTTAAAACAGATTCCTACCAATGGAGTGGCCTCCTCTTTCTTTAGTCTCTCTTTCCCTCTGTGTACAGGGGCCAGTTTCAGATTTTACCTGGGAAGCTCTCCAGTTTGCTAGCACACATGCAACTGGAAGATAAACCACGTTAAGAATCTCATTTTAGGAAACAAAGATAATTGGCTTAAAAAATGGTTCACCCTTTTCCCATTCGCCCCAATAATATTTACCAGTAGCTCTTGCAGCTGTAGCATTTACCCCAAGATAACTCACAGATTACAGTCCTAACCTTACCCCTCAAAATTATTAAATACTGATCATCAGATGCATTTCTGTTACAGTAGAATTAAAGACAATTCTGTTTAGAAATAACTCCAAGAACAGTTTTTAAAGTTTATTTTCACATTGAAAGCTAGTTAGTTTGCTTCAGCCTCAAAGAGCTTGTTGGTGTAAAATTAAATGAACATGACAAGCAAGATGCACCTGTTTTTCTAAACAAGAAAAATACACATAAATTACTTCTACTTGGAGAGAATTTAAAATTGGCCATCCATCTCCTAGTCTAAAATTTTAATATAGTTTTAAAGTAGTTTTTCTTTTATGGGACTAATCTAGAAAAAAAAAAGATTTGGAGACAATCACTTGGTAAACAGGAAGTCATGATATTAAGATTTTTTAAAGGCAGAATGGCCTTAAGGATCACCTCTAAGATGACCAAAGGAAGTAAGAGTAAGAAAGCATATTTATCACTAAAAAAAAAAATTGTTATCAATGCCATAATGTTTTCAGAGCCTAAATTTGTTTTTTAATTCTATAATTTCCTTTTTCACTTATATATTGCCTTTGTATACATTTAATTTTATTTTACTAATTCTACCATCTCCTTTATAACTTCTAGAAGGTAGAAGTTATTTTATGGGAAGTAACTTTTATTCAGAATGTGACCCTCATCTGATTTTTATATGTTAGCTCTTTTTTTCCCCTTTATTTTTTCTTTTTTGCTGAGGTGCCACACTATTGTATAATTTTCATTTCATTCTTATTTGATACAAATAACTCTATCTACTAGTAGTTCTATCTGGATTGTTACATTTGCCTAAACAAAGTAATGGATTTCTTTTGACTTCTTTTTGTTTCATTTTCTATAAATAAGTAAATAAAACACGGTCTTTACCCTCAAGGTATGAGAATACAGGCAATGAAGAGTTTTATAGAGGAGACAGACATGGAAATTCAAAGCTTGTGAGCTCCAACTTTTGAGAAACTTGGAGAAAGGAGCCACCTGAAGAGGTTGAAGAGTAATTAGAAACAATGGACCAGTAGAAGCAGAATTATCTCAAAGAAGGCTAGACAAGAATCACTTCAGGAAAAAGAAAAGGTAAACACTGAAAGGGTTTATCTGGATTTTGCATTTAGGTTATCATTAACTTTTACAGTTGCATTTTCTGTGAATTTTGTGATTAGGTGATTAATCTCTCCCTCACCAGCCAATGATTCATAGGAGGCAAGGCCCATATTTATTTTTGTTCATCATTGTAACTTTACTTCTCATTATAGAACCTGACATGAAGAAATCACACATGAATATGTGAAAATGATGCAAGGTATAGGAATTTGAGGGCAATGAAATTAGAAGGGTTTTCAGAGGCTTAAGGAAAGCATTAAACATTTGAGATCTCACCTGAAGAGAATGTTGAAAAACCTAATCTAGAACAAATTATAAGAAAGGCCTTAGCAGTAACTGTAGTTGTCATAGATAAAAGAGAGTAGAATTTGACTTTGAATATAGGAGTTGAAATATTATATTTCTCACTTCTGCTGAAGACATTCAGCGTACCTCTTTTATTTTAGTTTATAGCACGGGTCAATTCTTGCCTCTTTTTTCCTCTTAAACAAGTATTAAGCCAGGAAACAAAAGTATGGCTTTTGTCCTAAATTTGCTTCACCACACAAAGATAATGTGCAATATTCCATGTGCTTTTTATAGTAAAGGGGAAACAGCTTCCAGAATGAATAAATGTCAAAGAACCCAAATTTTTTAAAAGCTTGGCAGACATCAACAAAGATATGGTAGGCATTTACTCGGTACCTAGAACTAGGTTACATTTAAAACTCCACAATCCAGAGGTTAAAATTAAAAAACAAAATTAATAGATCTTCAAATGTGAGGGTCAAGTAACATTATACTTCTAAAATAAAATTGAGTAATTATTAATTTTTAAAAGTCCAACTGGCAAATAAAAGGAAACTTTGTATTAATTAGATTATTAGATCCTCCACAGTGTCCTAAGAAATAAATGATCAGTTTCATCATATTAAAAAATGTTACAAATAACAAAGATAAAGCCTGGAATTTGTCATCAAGACAAGGAATAAAAAGAGCTTCTTGAAAAGAAAGAATTAAATCTGCTATTCACAGTAGTGATTCCTGCCTGAAAAAGCACAAGTAAATGAATGGAATTGGTAGGCATTATATCCTTCTCACAGGAAATGTGGAATCTTCCAGAAAAAAAAAAAGAAGGCCTTGCCATGGGAAAGTTAGGCAGATGGAGTAAGTAAAAATGTGTATATATTAGTGAAAAAAAATAATTTGAAGCAGAAAAAAAATCAAAGCACTGAGAAATTTATTACTACCTGACATGATAATATTTCAAGACATGAAATTAGGCTGCATTGGTTAATCACTAATTTATCTTTGGCATGAAGTAATTATCCGCTCATGGTCAAATAAAATACTTCTTGGCTTTATCAAGTATATGAACCTGGTTCTGGTTTTATTAATTTTAGTAAAAATATCCATTATAATACAATAAATATTTCACTAGTATAATTCTAAGTAATTAACCATATTAATTATTAACTAACTAATATAATTAATTATTAACAATACATTTTCTTTTCTTAATTATCACATTACATTTAGTAAAAGTTAAATTCTGAAGTTAGTTGTTTGTAAACATACCTTCTTCCTTAAAAAATACTATTAAAGAAGAAAAATGAACATTTTGGCAAACAAAAAAGGCACATACCATTCCAGAGATTGAAAATTTAGACTTTTAATATTGTTCATGTCTTAATCTTCCAACATGAACTGTAATGATAGTTTTTAATCCAGATAGAAGAGATCCAAACTTCATTGCTTACTAAGAGATTAGAATAATATTTCCTGTGACACATCTTCTCATATGCAGGCAGACATATCTTATTAAAATTTGAAACTGAACATGATGTGCTCATTTTAACAGAAGGATAGAGTGGCACATTAAAATGATGACAGGAAATAAGTTTATAAAGCCTAAAAGCCAAACCTTAATGCCTCTTGCCTGCTAAACGGAACAGTACTGCCACATTGCAACACTAATAAAAAGAGACTGCTACAACCATTCAGCATCAAAACAAGAATGTACTTTCATTTTGTCAGAAACCAGAACTGAGACAAATATTTTACCTGAAATACTTTATGAACAATCATCATTTTAAAAGACAGTGGTAAATATTATATATAAATATTTATATATCATATATACTATTATATATAATAATAATATTATATATAAATATATTTTATGTATATTATATATAAAATATTATATATAAATATTCATAATAGAGAAATAGATTTCTCTATTGTGAAGGCAAACAAGGAGTTAGGGAAAAGCCAGGCAGAATATACAGATCAAATAAGTAATTATTAAGAGTTTACCCACATTTTGCTAAATTATTGGGGAGGATAAAGGAAACATAAGGCATGATCCCTGTCTTCAAAACTTTAGAATTTTTTTAGAGAAATCTGTTCTAATATAGAGTATACAGAATAGACACGTCTTTGTTAACATTAAATAGACCATAAACATTTGTTTATTAAATGAATGAAATGATAATGCATAAACACAGATCATTATCACACAATGGAAAATGTTTGCAAAGATGGCAATATGTCAATAAGCTTTTAAATTCTTATAGCAAATATTTTAAAATAATTTTTCCATATACAAAATGAAAATTAAGTTTGTCAGAATTTGAATTGTACTACTTAAAATACCATGAAAATCATCTTTAACTAACATTAATGATATATCAAATGGAAACATGTCATGTTTGAAACAATATTTTCAACAATACTTCCTTCTTCCTGGATGTGACTTAAAGTTTACTATTCAGAATAAGAGAAAAACTTCAAAAATAGTTAAAATCAGGTTTTTAAAGAAGAAAATGCTCTACATCCTTGCTACTCTAAGAGTGGGCACTGGACATAGCCTGTTATAAATTGAAGAACCTGGGAAGCCGGGATGGCTCTGCAGGTTAAGTGCTGACTTGGCAGCCCCGGGGACCCAGGATCAAATCCTGGTCCTGGCCCCAGCCCATGTGGACCCATATGCTGAACTGAGGTGTGCTTCCCACCCCAGTTCATTTCCTGCCAGGGTGACTTCCACTCAGGGTCTGCCTCTCATGTGGGAGGTCCTCAGCTTGCAGGGGTGCTCCAACAATGTGGGACGCCCCATGCCTGCTTCCCACCCTGCATGGCCCCACACACACCTATGGAATGAAACCATATTGAAAATTAGTGACATTCAACTATGGAGACTGTTCTGGACCCTTCCCCTTCTCTCTGTCCCTCAGTCTATGTCTCTCTCTCTCTCTCTCTCTCTCTCTCTCTCTCTCTGTTTCTGTCTCTGTCTCTTTGTCAAAAACAATAAAAATAAATCTTAAAATATTGCAGAATTAAAGATCCTGCTTCAAACCCATGGAATCAGAATCTGTATTTTACCAAACCTTCACATGATATGCACGCATGCTAAAGTTTAAAAAGAGTTGCTCTTCATAATTCATATTGAAGGCATGTACAAGGGCTTTCCAGGAAGTATCCAACCATGTAATATAAAAAAAATAGAGGTATTGATGGCTGGATTTTTTTCAGATAGCTCTCATACATTTATCCATTTACAGTAAATATTAGATTACTAATTAAGTATAAGATTGTGGTATCTATCCTCTAGTAGAGATTGTTAAAAGATTGAACAGGTAATTTTTCAGCTCTTACAATACTATACTAATTGTTCTAGTCCCTATGAGGAACCCAAAAGAAGTGTAACACATACTTCGGACTTAAAATGATACCAATCTAGTTGAGCATACATAAAATAGTCAGAATATAATGAGCTGCTTACTTTTGACATGATGACTATAAATACCATAAGATTTAAGAACAAGACAAGTAAACGTAAACTGGAACCATCACTCTAAGGGCGTAGAGGCAATCAGATATAGAGAGTATCCTCAGAAAAGATGTAGAGGAGGGATGGAGCTGACAGAGACCCTTGAAAGACTATCAGGAATTTTGACTTTATGGACACAGTATTTGGGAATGACTGTAGTTCTTAAAAAGCAATGACAGGTTAACAATATGAGTCTTAAAAAAATTAATAGAATTTTAAAAATGTGTTTTCTGGGGATGTACTTGAATCAGAAAGATAGCGTAGAAGTTGAGGGTCGGAGCTGTACATGCTGATTTGAAACTGTCAGCCTGTAGGGGTGGTTAAGATTGTGGATGAACACACCATGCATTAGAAAAAAGGGCGAAAACAAGAACAGATGTCTAGTTCAGTCAGCGTTCATTGCACAACTTTGTTCCCAGTACAATGCTTTGTGCTGGTGAAATGATGACTAAGACTGAATATTTGCCCTGAAGTATCCAACTCAGTCATCAAGGGTCAAGTTTGATACAAGAAAAAAAGGCAACAAAAAGACAAAGAAGTGAACCAGAAGAGACACTAAAGGACTCAAATTGCAAAATACCAGAAAGTGAAAGGAGGAAGGGTCTTAAAAGAGTATTGGAGACACCTAAGTATCAAGGGAAACAAGGATTTGGTACAAAATCAGTCTGACACTCATACATTTTGAGAAAGAAGCACCAATTTTTCTCTTCAGATCTCTAAATTCTTATGTGTGTTTCCAAGATTCTCAATTTACAACCTAAATTTCAAGGGATGAGAAAATGCTCATGTAAAATTCATTGCTAAACAAAGCTTGTCCTAAGGGGATAAATATTTATAGAATGTATATGCATCATGATGCCTTTCAAAACAACACAAAACAAAATAAAACAAGAACCCTGTAGGCAAGTTGTCATCGTCTGTAATTACCTGACTGCCAAACCATTTCCAGAGATTTATTCTTTAAGAAATTTAAAATTGTCCACAAAGGAGGCTTAGAATAGTACCAAAGAGGAAATTCAATGGTTTAAAACAAGAGCAGAAGCTTTGTTTAAGTTTGGAAGACTATTGATTTTACTGTTTGTTTTCTTATTTAATCAAACAAATACAAAAACGGACTGTGTCCACTTTCTTGACATATGCTTAAAGAACAGAGTCACATGACAATTTTTAATAGTATAAAAACTAGAGGGGAAAGCATGCTTTCAAGATAATCAGGTTAGCTTGCTGGAGGAAAAGCTGTTGCTTTGTTTATTTTTGTGCAATTTTTTTTCTTAAGCTTACATTTTTCACCTAAAAAATTAATTCTCACATAAGTGGTGTCTAAATAAGATTTAGGTATGCAAAATATTCAAATACATTAAACATGTAACAAATTTTAAGAATTTTATCAAATATGTAAAGCTCGCAGTTTACAAACACATATCAAAATAGCAAGTTTAGAATGGAGACTAATGCAAACATAAATAATACATAGTCTAATACATGATCAAATATCTTATATTTGTATTCACTAAACTAAGCCAATAAATAAAAAACAGTTGACATTTATTCAGAAGTAACTACACATCAAGTACTATCTGAGAATTGTTGACATATTTATCTCATTTAATCCTAAGAACCCTGGAGACAGGTATAGTTATTACCCTCATTCTACAAGTGGTGAAACAGAGGCACAGAAAGTATAAGAATTGGCTCACTGCTTATAAATAATAAAACTTTAGGATAAGTCAAGGAAATTAGTTTAAAATTATTTATCTTTTATAGTTTTTATCAATGACACAGGAATTTGAGAAACCATGGCCAAGTATGTTTGTTTTTTACATTGTCTTTACATAATTGCAAATAAAAGTACAAGTAATTGTGACATACCTTTATCAAAAATACCTGACAATCACCAATATAATCGTATTCTAGTCCATCAAAAGAATGATAATGCCGGTCTCCATATATTGTGCACACCGCTGGGCAGGGATAATATGTGCAATTGAACATTCCTCGTCGGCAAACACTATTAGAAAACACCAACAGTTATCTTTTAAAGAAACTTAGCTCTAATGAGTGTTTTTCAGGTGATATAAACATGGGGAAGTTTGTATTCCTGAGCATTCGCTAAGCTAATAGTCCTTATAACTATTGCCAATTTGTTCTGATAAGATTTCTTACACTTACTAATTAGGCATGTATTTACCACTTTGTTTAAATAAATTATCAGACACCACAACCAACCCTAGAAATTATGCTTATGTCACACTGAGAACAGATGATGGAATAAGAATTTAAATATAAGCATCCTGGGAGCCAAAAGTCCCCAATGCCACCTTCTATACTTCAGTCAATTTAAATACATTAGACATGATTTTGTTCACAAGCTTAGAATCTTTATTGTAAGAAAAATTATATTTTAATTTTATTTGATGGTGTTCTTTTGGCTTATTTCCAAACAGAAAACCTTCCTCTAAATATGACCTTCTCTTTGGAATATTTATCACTTATAAACTTGAGATATTTTTTCTATTAAATTTTCAAATTATTACCATTTCATACTTTTCTCTGGGTTGAACAAATAAATGGCATGATCCTCCTAGAGAGAGAAGTTCTCCAACAATGCCTGAATGCCTTTAAAATCTTATTTACTCAAGCTTGATATGGTTTTTGCTGAAGTTAATCTCATTAAGTAAATACTAGATAACTGAAACTAATACAATTGCTTAGGACAGTTTTTGCAAAATAAATGAATCTCATTACCAGGTATAACATGGTGTAGCAATCACTTCCCCTGAGAGGTACTCCCAGTCTTTCCAGATACACGGACAGCTCTCAGGAATATAACACCTCCCTTTGTGCTCTGCCATTCTTCCAAATGAAGAAGAAATGCTATTTAGTGTCAACTACTAATGTCAGTTTTAAAAGAAACCAGTAATCTTGTCATATTCAAAACCATCTCTATTTATTACAGCGGTCATAGGCACGTTCTATCTGGCCTACTGAGGGGTTGAAACCAGGCTCTATCCTCTTTTTTCTTTATTGTACCTTGCACATCACATAGAAATTAAATGCCAGGCAAGTGATTGGATGTGATACTTTAACCTTTTCGTCATCACTTAATGCAATAAAAGGAAGACAAAATCCGAACTTCCTGGGTAAAGAGAGTTATTCTGAAAACAAAAACAAAAACATAAAGCGTAAGTGAGAGCCCCTTTCTTCAGTATTTACTACTTAGAGGAAAGAGACTGTGGGTGTAACACATTTTTTATAAAATAGTGAAGTATATGATAGATAATATTTTATGCTATAGACAGAGAAAGGGATCCAAAGCTTCTTCTGGGCTTAAAGTTAAAATCATGAGAGTTTCGTTCAGGTGTGTTTTGAGTTAAAAAATCATTATATCAAGTGTTTCACATTCTTTATTATTAACATATCAAGTTTTGAATATTGGTTTTCTTCAAATGTTAGTGCCTTCTTGAAAGATTACCTCATGAAAAAGTATCTGAATATATCTATAAATATAAAAATTAAAACAAAATTATCACTCATAATCTCAAGGAAACATTAATTTTGTTGTCATCAAAATATTTTGATATGATTAAATTAATACATTATAGTATATGTTTCAATATTATTGAAATCTTTTTTCAAAAACGGTTTTCATAAATAGTAGAATATTAATACACTTTCAATAGTTTGGTGGTTGCCTGAGGGGAGGGGAGGAGGGGGGAGGGAGAGTTGGGGTGGGGGGGTGGGAGTGGACACCGGATATATGGGTGATGGAGGGGGAGCTGATTCTGGGTGGTGAGCACATAATGCAAAGGTGATGTGATGTGGACTTGTACATCCGGAAACTATCTAATTGTTACCAATCAATGTCACCCCAATAAATATAACAGTAAAATTTAACAAGAAAAGAAAAGAAAAAGAAAAGACAAATTGATATGATAGAAAGAATGTGCTTTGAATTGTTAAGAAAAAAAGAACAGTTTTCATAAATAGTAAAATATTAATAATAAAAATATAATAATTTAAATATATAATGACATATAATAAAATAATTTAAAATACATAATGTCAGATAAAATAATAGTAAAATAAAAATAAATACCTACTAAAAATAGATTAAACATATAATTTTTTTCTGAATTTGTTTTAAAATGTTATAATTTAATGCTATAAAAATCAGCATTGAAGTAGGGAATCCTGAAGTCTTGCCTCTTCTCTCAAATAAGAAATAATCACACTTATTCTGTTAGTGCTCTGTGTGTCCTGTCAGCTCATCCAACACCATAATGTAATTACTCATTCAATGTACATGTTGTCACTTGACTTTCAGCTCCACTTGAGAAGATCATGAATATCTTGTTAATGGCTGTGACCCACTATCTAGTCCAAAGCAGACACACAATTGTTGAGTAAAGGTAAATACATGAACCTGTGTATGTAAATGATGCGATATTTCATTTAAATTTCATTTAAATTTCTTTCAGATGATGATGCCCTAGAGTCCATAATTTCTCACCTCAGCCTGTCAAACTTTGAGCCACTTTCCCTAGACATTGTTTCTCTCCTCTGCCTGGAAAACTCTTCTCCCCTACTCTGCCTGCAAGACCTCTTCTCATCATTTCAGACTCAATTTAGCACAAGCTTTTCAGTGTATCTTTTATGTCCCACTCTCCCTGTACATACCAATTTGTACAAATGTTTACCTGAGGGTTCAGCACAAAGAATGGCAAGTACTTCATTACAGGTCTCAACAAAAACCATAAAAGCAAGGACAAAAACTAATATTTTCCAGTGCTTATTATGGCCCAGCCACTATTTTAACTACTTTTAAAGATTTATTCTCATTGTTTTTTGACAGAGAGACAGACAGAGAGAGACAGAGAGAAGGGGGAGGGCCCAGAGCAGTCTCCATAGTTGACAGCATTAGTTTTCCATATAGTTTCACTCCACAGGTGGGCACAGGGCTGCGCAGGGCAGGAACTGGGCCGGGAGCCTCCTGCACAGGCCCTGCCAAGAACCAAACTGGGGGTGCACCCCAGTTCAGCATATGGGTCCACATGGGCCAGGGCCAGGATTTGGTCCTTGGGCTCCGGGGCTGCAAAGTGAGCACTTAACCCATTGAGCCATCCCAGCTTCCCCATTTTAACTACTTTTAATGTATCACTAACTCAACCGTTCTTAGTGACAATCCCATAAAGTAGATTTTATCGTCATCTTATATATGTACTTTTATACCTATCATCTCTATAGCTCAATACAATATCCCAAACATTAGATGCTTCATAAACATTTGCTTTCCACAATCCCTATGTACCCAGCCAAAATAGAGTCTTTAAGTGGTTATGCTAATGACTGATGAGTTTTTCATAACTACTCAAAACTGGAAGAAGAAGAAAGCTACAAATCACTTGTAAATTACCTGCACTAAGCAGGCTTGGACAGCGGGGTAATAATATAAACATTCGCTGAGCATCTACCATATGACTAGTGTACTGTATCCATAAAATAGATATTATATTATTACACCCACTTTTAAAACAGGAAGTTAAGACTTCAAGGGGTTAAGTAACTTGCCCAGATGTGCTTCAGTTGATAAAAAGGAGGACCAGTATTAAAAAACCACTCTATATAACTCTTTGTACTATTTTACTTTCCATTTCTTTAATCCACAGTGATTTCTAAACTAAAGTAGACAGTTCTTTTATAGTTCCCTCTAAGCACTCCTGGCATTATCAGGAGCTTCTTGAAAACAAGTTATACTAGATTATCCTAAAATAAGCCAGCAAGGTCACACAGAAGACTATCCAAATCCTATTACCAGAAACAACTTTAAATAGAAAGTTCTGTAAGAAAATTATTTCCAAATCATTCAGAATCCTCATGGCCAATTCCAACTAATTTATTTAATATAGTAACAGAAGGTGAGAAGAAATTTCTTTAAGTTTCTGTAAAGAGATTTGACCAGTAAATAAGTAAATCATTATCAAAATGAAAGCCAATGGTGAGAACAAATGGATAATTTTTAAAATAATAGCATCATCCAGAAGCATATAAAACAAAATTAGGATGTAGCTTTATCTAATCAGCAATACATTCCTAACAGTCATAATTAAATCAAATGAATCAAGCAATGTTGTGAGTTTCAATTATTTTATTATGACAAAGGTTTTATTTCCCTGGTCCTTTTTACTAAAATGTCTTCCTTGCTCATCTGCTCTATGGCCTGATTTTCACCAGCCTTTATTTTTCCATGAAGGCTTATTCATTCAACTTCCTCTTGTGTCCTTCCTTTCTAAAGAGATTGGTCCAGTCCCAAGTTACTTGGCTCTTCGACCTATTCTACATGGGGACCATTTAGACAAATGGGACTCTCCCGGGAAAGAAACCACAAAACCTCTCTTCTTGGCTCATGGCTTATATGAACAGAGCCCAGGAATCCCTTTGTGTGAGTATGTTCATTGAGAAAGAATGGGTGACCTGTTTGCCTGAGGTGGCTCTCCCTCTGAGCACTGCGTCTATTCATTACCAGAAGAAGAAAGGCCAACGAGGCCAGATTATAGGAGTGCCTGCGAGAAGTTAATAGCCACTGGATTCTGTATTTGCCTCTACGTGTATTAGGCATTCCTGCTACTAATGCAAATTTATAAAGATAAGTGTAGATTATGGTGCCATAAAACAGTAACCCATATTTATTGAGTATACACAAGTGCGCACGTGAGCGTGCATGCTCTGATGACTAACTGAAGCTTTAAAATAACTTGCAAAAAAAAAATCACGCAACTAAGAACAGTGCTGGGATTTGAACTCTATCTGAGCCAGAGCTCCCATGTTACCCGCTGCCCTATGTTTTCTGTGACATCTATTAGATGAAGCAGTTGGCATCAATAGTAACATCTCAACAGAATATACAAAAGAGATGCACTTAAAGTGTGTGAATGAATTGCGGCTCACTATCACTTTCCCAAAGTTGCAGTTGAATCAGGGAGTAAATGCCAGTCCATCCTGGAATGAGTTCTCATCAATTCACTGTATTACTTTAATACTACATTAATTAATTAATTAATTAATACCATTTTAATACTTTAATACTGCATGGTTTAATAACATCACATACATATGAGTGACATTGTTAATCACATTTTATGTGTGACATATCTCACAAATAGCGTGTATCTGTGATATATGCCTCACAGGTAATGTGTGATATGTTACATGAACATAGAACAATTATTACAATAGTCTGCTAGTTACTAACTAGAAGTGGTTGTTCAGGTTGACTGGTAAGGTCAACCATTTTAGCTATTTCTGTAAATCATATGTCTAAGTGCTCTTGTTTTCTATTAAATCCTGAATGTTCTGCACGATCAAGAAAAAGAAGCTTACCCTGGAGCACAAACACAGCCACTGATGCAGGGTGAGGATGGGGCACAAGTGAAGTTCATGGCCAGGTTTGCACATGTAATCTCACAATTTACACCACCAGCTGGTAACTCAGGATCAGGAAGCCTGCAGTCGAAATATACTTTTCCCTCGGGGCAGGCACGAACTTCAGGGACAAGGCACAGACAAAGGACCCTTAGCTTTATATTTTCTCCATAGACAGATAATCATATTGAAGTGCATTTGTCATCAGAACACAAGTCACTATATAATATTTTACAATATTATAATAATTTATAATATTAGATGATTCTTTTACTCTGTGATGTTTGGTTGATCTGCTTACAAATTTTCTCTAGCCAAAGTCCCTTTAGTCACCTAAATTTCCAAAACCTCTTTTGAGTTTGGAAATCTTGGCTGTCTTTCATAAGGCGATAACTAAACAACTAGCATGTCATTTTCTGAGGTCAACAAACAGTATGTTGATTAACCCAAACATACCTCACCAACTTTTGAAGAATGACAATTAGTATTATAGATTGAAACTTTACAAATCTAGGTGTTTACAATGAATACAACACTTTTACATCTTGCTTCACTCTGAGTCATTATTGACACAGTCCTCACTATACTGTAGAAGTGAAAAGGTGAACATAATTATACGTAGGTTAGAAACTAACCTACAAGCCACTTTTAAAGTAATGGCTGCTCGTCCTAGAGCCCTGCTCCTCATAACATAGCCTAGAAACCCCTGGCATTGGCGTCACCTTGGCCATCAGGTAGAGCTGGGGTCCCCAACCCTGAGCCACAGACTGCGACAGCTATCGGTGCAGTCCACGGCCTGTTAGGAAATGGCTGCATAGCAGGAGGTGGGTGAGTGGCCGGGCAAGTGAATAAGCTGCATCTGGTTTACAGCCACTCCCCATAGCTCACAAGACCGCCTGAGCTCTGCCTCCTGCCAGATCAGCGATGGCATTATTCATTGTATAATTCTTTTATTATAATAGAAAAAAAAGTGTACAATAAATGTAATGCACTTGAATCATCCCCAAACTATGTCCCCCTACCCCAGGGCAGGGGAAAAATTGTTTTCTGAAAAATTGGTCCCTGGTGCCAAAAAGGTTGGGGACCACTGGTATAGAGTCTTAGGCATCACCCCTAAGCTGCTGAGTCAGAGTCAGCATTGTAACAAGATCCCTAGGTGACTGTGTGCACGTTATCAAACCCGTGCACACATTAATTATTACAACCACCATTACCCAAGGTCAGGTGCCAGAATACATATCCCTAAAGCTCTGCGGCACCTGGGTTGGTTCTGGTAGATAGTATCCCAGGGTTGATGAGTTATGCCCCTAAGCAGCTTTATATGTTCACTCAAGAGTTTCCTACAAATATAATTTCCAATATGAAAAACGTTAGAAAGCACTGGAGCACCAAGTTGAGGAAAATAGGGGCAAGACTAGAGAAGCATTCTCCTTAAGGAAAACGTCTGTCTATATCTTACCAGTAGAGGGCGTAGCTGCTTCATCACATTTCACAGTCCCGTTTAAACATTGGCTAGTAAAAGTAAACAAATCATTTATGAATCCAAACCTCAGGGTTTTTCTATATATCAAAAACAATAAGGCTGTAAGAATTGATTGAGTACATATACAAATGTTTTTGTTTTTGTTTTTCCCCATAGAACTTTTCACAAATAAGTTATCGGCTTGGATCCAATTAGAAGAGAGCTATTTCAGTTAAACACGTTTCTATCAAACATACATGTGGGGCATTGTAATAGGCATGGAGGCTACAAATACCAAAATTCATAGTCTACCCAAATATGAAGGCTGTAATACTTGGTGAAAACAGTACAAAGCCACGCAGGGGTAGATAAGTGTTTTTTAAGGTGACCAGATTTTTAACATTGGTAAAGTGGGACACCATTGACCGGGGAGGGGGGGGGAGGGGAGCGTTCTTGATTAAAAATTTGGTCTATCTCCCGCCGTTCCCTAGCTTGTCGTGCATTCTTTCCAAAAATCAGGACGTTTTTAAAATGCCGCAGGACAAATTGTTAAAAATCTGGACTGTCCCGCCAAAAGCGGGATGTCTGGTCACCTTAGTTTTTTGTGTAGAAAAACAGAAAGTGACAGGTGACACAGATGGCAAAGAGGCACAAGCCAGCTCCTCCTAAGACACTAAGACTTTATCCCTGAGGCAAGCCATTGACCAGAAAAGGGATGTGGTTGTGCTGAATTTTAGAAAAATCATTCTGGCAGCAGCATTGAAGACAGAAGGGAGTCACATCTTCCTTGCAACTTAAGTTCTGAAGTCATGGCATAAGACAAAAACTAATACAGGCAAAATTAATCTTGAAGCTCCCTTGAGAAAACACCCGGATAGGGAACAACACACCAGTTCCCAAGCACTGCAACATAAACAGGTTTTTCTACAGCTTTGGACAGATCGTGTATTCTATGTTTGAGTCCATATGAAAAAGCTGACAAATATATAAGGGCCATGACACAAGAAAAATATGCTTATCTATGGTCTATCACTAGGATGACACAGAGATGTAGACAGACAGCCATATCATACGCATTCTGGGACAGGTTTTTTGAAAGGAATGACAAATGAGATTGCTACACTAATGAGATTTCTTCTTCTCACTGAGGAGAAATAATTTCTTCCCTTTTTTGCCAATGTACTTAGATAAACTCAATTATGTTAAACTCCAGAGACATAACATTTTTGAAAAATGGAAGGGGACAAGACTAGCGGCAAGAAGACCAGGTAGAAAGAGCTGGGGAAGGGACAGTAAAGAGACATTGTTGAAATAGTAGTGACAGAAGGGAGTGGGAATCAACTACTTGCATAAAATTGAAGTCCACAGTTGTTGAGAGTTTTTTGACCAGTGGTATTAAGCAGAAAGAAGGAGTCAAAAATGACTCTCATTTCTGGCTTAGAAAACTTTGGCTAGTAGTACAGTCTATTAGAGAAAGATCCAAACACTGGTTGTGTTCGTATCTTAATTGAGGGGTGAAAGGAAGAAAGACAGAGATAATAAAGATAAACAGAGCATAAACAATAAATTGCAGTGAATATGAAACCAGCTGCAGAGCAAAGTAGGCAATAAGATAATCACTGCAGGGTCACTTTTCCTGGGATCGAATCTTGGCCTTGTTACCAAGTTGCTAACTGCCTGTACCATGTTTCCCTCACCTATAGCCCCAATTTACCTTTCCATGTTACAGTGATGAGTAAGTGTGTTAATAATCGATGTAAAACACTGCGAATGGTGTCAGGACTACAGGACGTGCACAGGAATGGGAGATATCGTTGTTATTATTATCATTCTTTTTTACTATCGTTTGCTGTCTATAATCATCTGTGGGCACCTATGGTACAGCTAAAAGTTAGTGATGAGTTGGTTATAGATCAATGTGGACTGTGCCATAGATGTGTCTGTATTTTTAACAGACAGGACACAACCTGAATGAGTGTTGTCCTAGGAAGAAGTGTCATCTCACTAGAATTGATGTCCCCACGGATGCAGTACCCTGACTCCAGCATGTGACGTGGTTAAATCCATTTTGGAACTATGTTTTTTAAGCTAGTGAATGACCCACAAAACTAAAACCCCTCAGTAACTTACATTACCTGAACACTCATCTTACTCTTAACTTCTAAGAACCAAGCTGATGAAAAGGCTTCCATTTCAGTGTATGATACTTCAATTCATAACTGTGTCTGCAGTTATGAAGGCAAGACATAGGCATTCCTCGTTAAAATATAATATATGTGTGTATATGTATTTAAAACCATACATGTTATTTTAAAATGTTACCTTAAGGTTATTTGTATATATTTTTTAATTGCTATAGTCATATTTCAATCAATGAATTTGGTTAAAATATTATACTAGTACATCTTATTTGTCAAGTACAATCACCATCATGGAAATCTACCATAAGCCTGAGGGTGTTGGGATGAGCTCTCCAGGTTGATAAATACTGGCTCTGTAATGACACCGGCAATGAAATCTATAAGGAACAAAAGGTCAAATTAGTAAAATAGAATACATAAATATATTTTTAAGAACACTAAAATTCAAGTAGACCCTATGCTTTGTGTTGGTAATTTCAAGTCACACACTAAAGATGACATTAACCATGACACTATATGCAACTCAGTTATACAAAACGGAAACCACTTAAATGTGAAGTCATATGTAGCTTCAGATTTTATTTTATAAGATAGAAAATCTGTAGTGTTTTAGTCACAGTACAGGTTGTGTTGTTTTAGTCACAAAAAAAGTCCCTGAACACACCTCAGTGATACATAACTGACATATCATTTAACCCTATGTGTAAGACAAAAGTCTCTATCTCACGTGATATTCGAGAAATTTCTGAGTGCTGAGACATTGCAATGCTGCTACTAAACTATGTCACACGACAGCAAAACAAACCTTGTGGTTAATTTTGATATGTGGAAAACAAGCAGAAATTTACTCCGGGATTAACCATCAGATCCTTAACTCTTTCTGTAACTATCTGTGAACATGTAGAGGGTTAAAAAATCAGTCAACACGTTAGGAAATATTTCAGAAATGACCCACAAGCAGATCTTTGCATATACACACACCTATGTTATAAGAACACAGTGACTGCTCAATAGTGGGAAAAATTATTTTTTCCAACAAATGGTGCTGAGTCAGAGTAAGAAAGAAAAGAAACAAGCATGAAAGTCCATGTTAACAAAAAATATATATAAAACCTGGAGGCTGTCAGCACGGTTCTGTGACTCACATGGGCACACAAAAGTTAAGTGTGTCTTCATAGTATTTGCCTTCGGGACAGTTGCAGCCTTCAGCACAGTCGTCGTCACATTGCTCCAGGGAGGAGAGAGAAATGCAGGAGCGGCGACATAAGGAGCTGCAGTGGTGGTACAGCATGCCCTTCTGACACACCACCCCTGAGGACAAAGAGGCGTCAGCTGAGAGACACGTCCCCAGAGTGAAGAAGCACTGGCGCTGGGTTAGAGGTCAGTGATAGATATGAACCATGGGGAAAAAGGCTATCACATGTGAATACACCTAGTCCATGACAGAATCCTGTAATAGAAGTTAATTAAGTCAATCATCTTTGCTTTCACAGAAATAGAACAGAAGAACATAATTCCTATTTTGAAATATATCTAAATGTGACGATCTATACCATCCTTTAATAGCCTGTACCATACCTTTTAAAAATATTTGAGGTGTTTCATATGTCTGAATAAACTTCCTGTCCTCACATTTTCAATCTGTTTACTGCTCTGCTGACCTTGTTTTCTTTATGGCTTATTTAAACCTAAGTAAGCTTTTAGTCTTTACAAATATAAAACAGAATTTGGCTTTTTCGATTCATACTTATAGCCCTTATTTTTTGCCTTCTTTATCATGTTTACACTTTTTTCTGAACCCTTAAAATTTTTCTTTAGATCCAATAGGACTGATTGCCATAGGCAAACTAAAATAATATAAAAACACACTTGTATGAATCCCCGAAAAATACTGGGGAAAAAAACACAACTAAAATTATGTTAAATGTGTAATTGATCTTGTGAGAAAAATAAATGGAGGGGTAGGAGGTGAGTAACATCCCCAGATGCCAGAAGTGAGGTGAAAAATAAAATCCAGAAATTTGAATAGAGAGGAGAATCAAGCTGTTGGACCCTAGATTTAACTTATGTGGGAATGGAAAATGAAACTTGGTTCTTTATAAGGCAAGGAATGGGGAGACGCTCTCCTGGGACCCTTTAAATGATTCATCCTCAGTTGCAAAGATGGACTACAGTGGAGGTTAGCAAACTGTCTGTAAAGCACCAAAAGGTGAGTAGTTTCAGCTTTGCAGACATACAGACGCTGTCACAACCACTCCACTCTGCCCTTGTAGCTCAAAAGGAGCCATGGATAATATGTAAACCAATGGGCAATAAACTTTATTAACAAAAATGCAAGACACCCAAGGGTGTAGTTCTCCAACTCCCAGACTAGAAGAAATCTCTGAGCATAGGAAGATGCTAGAAAAACCTCTCTATGTGGGTTCTATGATGAAATAGAAAGTATTTTCTGAAAAATCAAAATCCCAGATTTACATACTACACAGGTTTGTTACATGGATTTACATTACTTTCAAATCTACATTGCTCTTGTCTTAGGAACCTCAAGCTAGGAAATTAACATCAAAATTGGCCAGTGAACCCTCAGGAGCGATAAGGAAAAGTTTTGTGAAACCACTGGCAAGTAGACAGGTAGACAGAGTGATGCTCTTGAAACCCAGGTCATAAAGGGTGCTAATGGGGCTGGGGAGATACTTAATAAACATGACTCATGAGAATTAAGTCCCAAGAACTTGAGATAATACTTGGCTGTTGCATTACTTGCCTGCTTTAAGTACAAACCAACTGTGTCACTATAACACAAGATTTTCATACTTTCCAATATTTAGATAGGACATTTCTCTAAGAATTTTTTCAAGGTTTTCACATTATTTATCACATATTTCAAATCATATAGTTAGACTTCGTTTGCTTATAACAAACGTAATCCGTTATTGATTTTTATCCAACAGATCTCCAATTTTAAGAAATAAAGTACTTTGTTTTTCATGCGTGTACATGATAATATTTCCAATAATGTAAGCCCTGTGGGCCTTTCCTTAAAAAAAAAAATAAAAGCAGTCATTACAAACACAAAAGTCTCTCATGTCACCTGATTGTCTTTATCTGTGCTCCCAGCATCATACTTACCACAGAACGAAACGTGAGCTCTGAAGTCAATGAGAATACCACGCTGGGCACAGAGGTAGGTATAGTGAGCCAGAGCATTGCACAGGCAGGGGCTCCCACACTTGCATGCATCATGGCGGCAGAGCTGATAGTACAAGCCAGGGCTAATGTAGAAGTGACACGGAGCAAAGAGCTCTTGGTGGATGACGTCACAGTGTGCAGCGTATCCAACTAACAGACAAAGAATCCCATTAGCACCTCATTTACTTGTCCAGAACTTAACCCTAAGTATCAAGCTCCAGAACTAACCAGGCACTTCGCTTTCCTAGAAATATACTGTATTGCTTTTAATAAGAGCCAACATCTTCAGCTTACACTGTTTTTATTAGTTTGTTTTTACTTTTGGTAACATTGATGACA